>JAQQAE010015299.1:0-12097 GCA_029823295.1 Pseudamia nigra
TATCATTAACCCAACAGCTGTCAAACTGTCCCTACCCACCTCCATGAAGATCCATCCTGTGTTCCATGCTTCCCAGCTCAAGCCCGTTATCACCAGCCCCCTCAGTCCTCCATCTACAGCCCCCCCACCACCCGGATGATAGACAACCATCCTGCTTATAAGGTAAACCGGATCCTGGATGTGCGCTGGCAGGGCTGGGTTTTCAATACCTCATCAATTGGGAGGGCTACAGTCTGAAGGAGACATCTTGGGTATCCCGCACAAACATCTTGGACCCAGGGCTGCTCAGACTTCTACCAGGCTCACCCTGACAAGCCTGGAGTGGGCCGTTAAGGGGGGGGGGTACTGTTACAATCCATCCCTTTGGCTCCCTCTGGCGGTCTATCCTGTGTCTGTGTGCGATTATCTGTTCCAGGTGTGTTGGGTGCTGGCTGAGGGTCGCAGCTGTTGCTCATCCCCTCATCAACAAGGGAGTATTTATTCCCCATCTTCTCAGCCAGCATTTGCCAGTCCGACCGCTTAAACTGCGTGGTATTGAGCCCACATTGTTCCTGTCTCAGACTCTACGTATTTATATGATAACTTACCTGGTTCTCCTGTGCTCTGAGACCTCAGCCTCGTCCAGCCGCCTGCCCTCCTGGTTCTCCTCCTGTCCTGCGTGCTCCCCCTTGGTTCCCAGTCTCCTGCGTCCGTCGTCTTCGCCTCGTTCCTGTCTGTCGTCCAGTCTCCTGTATTCTCCGGTCCACCTCTCCCACCATTGGTTTCCCTCATTGACGTCGTGCTCCCTCACCACCGCATCCTGCCACCTTTCACTCTGCTTGACCTTTATTTGTTAACACTGTAATAAACTCACTGTTCACTGACTTAGCAGTGTTGTCCGCCGACCGTCCATTGTGACAAAGTGCATTATTTGGTTACATTTGCTTTGTCAGATGAGGACTCCAGATCTCTATTCAACCAATCCGAGTGTTTTCATAAAAAGTAGGCGGGTACAACATGACACACTGAAGTCCAACAATATGTGACGAAGGAAAAATCAAATCATCACTCTTTATTTTGTCAACATCCTTACAGAGGGCTTTAATAGACGCCTATATTGTAACCAGTGCAGATTTTACTTTAACCCTTGTGATGTGGTCGGGTCAAATTGACCCTTTGTCATATTTGTAAAGAGAAGCTGTGTCCTGTGGAAACGTCAGGGAGTAGAAGTACTCATAAATAAAAGTACTTGAGGTAGTGAGTAACTTTATATCACGGAACAGATTAATTTCAGCTTTTTTGCGTGATTTGTTCATTTTTGTGGTTTATATTCATTTATTTTTTTTTAACCTGGTATTGCTCCATTTTTTTATGTCATTCATTTTTACTCGTTTACTTTTTTTTTTTTTTAATTTTTGCTTATTTTTTGGTTTTTGTTGGTTTTGCAGGACGACTGTTCATTTCACATTTGTTAATTTTTCCTTCACATTTGTTCATTTTCTTGGTTATTGTTCAACTTGTTTGATAGTTTTGCTGCTTTTTGTGCAGTTTTGTTACTGATTATTCCTCATTTTGTTCCATTTTCTTTATCTGAATTACTTTGCTCATTTTCTTGGTTATTTTGTTCAGTATGAAGATAATTTTCATCCTTTTTTTTTTTGCCTTCAATGTTTATTTTCATTTTCAAGTATTTTGTTTCGGTGATGATTTTGTTCCTCTTTTTTTTCCACACGACACATTTTCTCTTTACAAATGTATATGACAAAGGGTCAATTTGACCCAAACACCACACAAGGGATAACAGCTAAGAACTGTCGAAACCCAGAATTTAATTGCGTCTCTCTGGAAACCTTTAGCATGCAACATTGCACCTTAGAACCTGCAAACAAACACATTGTCACCTAATGTGTTGCAATGTCAATTCAATATCCAGCCTCAGTAATCTGCAAGTCAAAAATTGCAGTGAAATTCATGGTGGCAACACACGAAGCCTTTCATTACATCTCCCAGCAAGTGACCAAACAGCAAAAGGTGGTGTAGGAAGAAAAAAGGGCAGGCAAAAATATCATTTTTTGCACAAAGTCGACTCACTGAAACACAATACAACACTTTTAATACTTGACTGACATGCACAGCACATGCCCACCACTTCCACTCAGGATACAGGGTTAGCCATGTTGTCTGTCACTAGGTGGTTGTCAGAGCCAGTTGAAATCCTCTGCTTGCAACTACGCAGCTCATCTCCTCCTCCCCCCTTTCATGGAAAAAAAGCTTCTTCTCATTGCAGATTAGCCAAATAATCCTCAATAGATGATGAAAAGGGCTTATTATTAATACCAATTATTAATACCAACATGAATTTCAATAAGGGTAATATGGTTACAAAATGCCAAGCGAAGAAGCCATTTGTTCCATGATAGATGTGTTCATGAATTCATTTATGACATTCTCTTATGAAGGGACACCAGTGCCCAGTGGGTTCAAATGGCTGCTCATCAACCCAGAACTGAACGGACGAGTGGAACATGTTCACACACAAACATAAGCACTAAATGGTTTTCCAATTTCACTGCTTGCACAAAGCATTGGACCCCTTTTCTGTGGTCATGCATAATAATCACAGGGACCTTTGATGTTAAACATTTATAGTGAAAGCACAACTGTAACTGAATGCTTAGGCTTATATATGCAATGTGCTGTCATCCATGGAAGATTGTTGCTCATAGTTTATGTAAATAGGTCATTTCTAATAGAAAGAAAGGGAGCAAGAAAAGTGCTCACATAAAAAAGACTCCATGGAAGCAGTGACTTAATATGCATACGTACATGTTATTTAGGTTTAAGACCTGTCAACCAGTACCTTTTTCAAAATAACCAAACCAAATACAGATGTTTGCACAGATGTTGGGATGAGCACCTCTCTTGGATTAACCTCAAACCATGCATTTCTCATTATCTCAGTTCCTATATGTTGTAGACTAATTAATCCAGAAAGCAAAGCCACATTTCCAGGGTCAAGAAACCCAACAGGGTAATTAAAAGAAGAAGGGAGAATTAAAAACCGAGCAGTTCAACTGGCATTGAGACACGTCGAAAACAAGATGCCTTCTTGGCTTTTCCAGTGTCTTAGGATCTGTGAAGGAACACCTTGAGAGACATCAAACAAAGCATTAAGTGTTTATAACAGCACTATAAATGTCTGAATGAAAATAAGTTTGTTGATCCCTAATGGGAAATTCAGATACTGTCTAAATTTAAATAAATAAAATCAATCAGAGAATCATAAAATGTTTTCAGTCAAACATTGGCCATGCAGTTAAAAGTAGTGGCGATAAAGGATCTTCTACAACACTCAACCTTGCAGCCTAGTGATGTTGATCATCCACTGTGGTTGCTCGTATTGGTCAAATGAATGAAGTCAAGAGGATGGTCTGGGTTGTACTGTCCTCCAACCTCTTCAGTATGCATCAGTCCACCACAGTCCAACTTCTCTCCAATTACCGATTCAGACTTTTCACAAGTGTGTCCAGTTGTCTTGGGCCTTTCTGTGTGATAGCACTGGTGCAGCAGACTGCAGCATAAAAGAATGTTTTTGCAAGCAGTGACTGGTAAAACACATGCAGCATCTTAGAGTAGATGTCAAATGACCTGAGCCTCCTTAGGAAAACTGGACAACAATGTCTGTTTTGAGTGCATCTGTCAACATTAACCCTAATCCTATTTGCTTGTCAGTACGACCCCACTAATGTTGGCTGGCTGAACAGGGGTCTTCGAATGCCGGCTACCATTTCTTCTGGTCTTGAAAGTGTTCAGCAGTAGTGTTGGTGACTCCACTCTCTACTCCTCTTCATATCCTTCCTGACCCACAACAATAGCAATGTCATGAGAGTATTTTAGGATGTGGCTGTCTGCTGAGTACAATGTAAACAGAAAAGGAGCCAAAATAGTCCCCTGTGGTGCTCCAGTGCTGATCATTACTATCTCAGTCACAATTCTCCAGCCTGATAAATGGTGTTCTTTCCATCAGGTAGTCTATGATCCAGAGAGCAATGAAGGAACCATGCCCAGTCACTTTAATTTGCCATTGAGCATAAAGGGTTCGACTGTAGGTTCTATGTAGCATCTTGACAGCATCATCTACTATTTTTTATGTGTAACTCAAGAGGTTACAGTACACATTTGACATAGGGTCTGAGTAAGTGCAGAATCTGCCTCTCCCTCCACAGTTACACTTGCAGATTTAAAGTGCCCATGGCATGATTTTCCTTTTTTCTGACTTATCTATCATGTTGCAACAGTGAATTGCCAGTTTCAAAGCTTTTTTCCAACTAGGCACTGTATAATGTTATAGTGTCCCAGATGTCCTTAGATGGTCATTCTCACTGTAGCGGTGGCAAAAGGCTAAGCTAGCATTAGTCTCTGGAAGAATGAAACCAGCTGTGTGGCAGTAGTTAAAAGCAAGGCTAGTGTTAGCCTCCAGAAGAAAGTAAACAGTTGAAATAGCAAACTCAGCAGGTCATAGTCAACGTTTCAAGACGAGGGGAACAGTATCGTTGTTACATTGATGCACAGTCCACCTCCTTTGGTTTCAGCAGAGTCACGGTTGTAATCAATCCAGTTGATGGTGCATCTTGCTAGCTGCAAAGCGGTGTCTTCAGGAAGAGGGCTCCTTTCTTCTAATCTTGTGTTGCCATTCTGGAATAATTACAGACTATTTTGAGTTATGATGGGTGCAAAATCTAAAGTACCAAAGATTAAAATAAAATTGCTGCAAGTGAACATGCCATGGGCATTTTAAGATTTTCTGGAGAGGTTCACACAGTTGGGCAGCACAATCCGTCAGCAGCCTCCAACACAGACCGTCTGCCTTGCCATGGATTCGATTCACCAGCTCCATCCTGACGCCAGTTTTGGTAACATACCGTGGAAGAGGTCCAGGCATGGATGCAGCTGTTGTGGTAGGGATGGATCCTTGTAGAGGATATGGAGGAGGATGATCCAGGAGTAATCCCGAATCAAAGTAGTATTCTGTTGATAAAGCAGCAGCTGAAATGAGGAACAATGAGAGGGAGTAATTATCCTACTCGCAGCATTGTCAAACTTGTTGAAAAACTGTTCAAAAACTTGAGTTCACTGGCTGTGTCCACATCACCCACTGTCACAAGGGACTGTGTGGCAGTGATGTTATTAAGTTCCTTACACACCTCTTTGATGTTTCTGTCTTGCACTTCCTTCGATAATTTCTTTTTGTAGTCCTCCTTGGTGTGTTTCAGTCTTGTCTTCACATCCTGTTGTACTTTGAGTCTGTCGCTGTCAACCTGAGCAAGGTGGACTACAATAAACACAAAGGAATTAGCAAATTCAATTATAGTCCAGAAATTGAAATTCCTTTTGAACTAGAAAACCATTCAGTATTATATACCAGTCTGTACTTGAGACACTCAATTCCTAGATGGAAAACCTCAAAGAAAATAATCTAACTTCACTAACTGAGATCAGGTTTCACTTTTGTGGATGCTGGGAGGAGATGTCATTGTCAATATATTTTTTCAGTCTAACTGAAATCATTGTAACCAGAAATTTCTCCATAAGTGTTTGCCCGGACAGTAACTGGGAAAGATGTGTTTACATGCATTTAAATGCAACTTAGAATGTATTTTTCCGGCATGCACAAAGTAATATTCCATGTTGTTTTCCAAAAACTCAACATATTGTCTTTTGTTTTGCCATCATAGGTCAAGTATAAGCAGAAAAACGGAAACTCAAATTAAGTGTTTTCATGGTTAATAGTTTTCCATAGATCAGATTATCATAGGTTTACTCCAGTTTACCTCATTCTGATTGAAAATTCATTCTGATCGGATTAGTTCTGATTTTTGCGATTATATGTGCTGTTATTCTGAGTGGCATATTAGGATCCATGTGTGATATGTTGGAATGAAATGAATATGGAAAATGATGCACAACCATCCAAACTCCCCTCTAGTGCTGCTTTCAAAAATAGATGTTATCATTACCGCAGTACAGTGTACAGTAAAACACCCCATGGAGCTTTAGTCTGATGAGGTCATCCATTATAATGAAGCAACTTCCTGTGAGTAGCATGTGTAGAGGAAGAGAGGTGCTGTGAAACCCACACCAAGGGTTGCCAGTGCCAGGTGGGTGCCACAGGGTGCCCTCGCTGTGCACAAATGTCATATAATTATGTGTAAATGTGCCAGTGCGGATAGAAAACAGAAGTGGAGGAAATAGCTAAACATGAGACACCGGACTATCTGTCTTTCTCTGTCAAAGCTAAGGAAACGGCACATTAGCCACATTAGAATGAAATTACATGGCTTGAGATGTCTGAAATAGCTCCACTTGCACTTAACAGCACATGGGAGGTAGCCTCATTTGCACAGCATTAACAGCATAAAAGGGGAATTAGGGTCTAAAAAGGCAGAGGAACATACTGATTTTGGGGCCTTTGCATGTATAGATACTGAAGAATCTATAAGCCAGCATCAATCATAAACAAAACTACTGAACAATAAGTGATTGTTGCTGTTTGCTACCAAAGTGTTTGGGCATCTGACTGGTGAACCTAGAGAAATGTAGGCATCCCTTTGCAAATCTATCCCAATCCTTATCAAACCTGACCTATTCATAAGAACAACACCGAGGAACAACAATCAGTCAGCAAACAAAACAACCAAAGAAATGAACAAAAATGTAATTAACCTGATGAACAATATGAATAAAATAAGAAAGTGAACACAAAAGGAAAAACATTTTTATTGATGCTTAATGTATTTGTTCATTTTTATGCATTCATTTAGAGCTAATGACCTAAAACCGGGAACAGGTTGATGAGGATTCTTAGAGATATTCAAATTCTGTTGTATGCAGCAATGAGGTGTCCCAACACTTTTGTCAATATAGTCGCAATCAAAAGTATTCAACCCCTCCAAAGAAAGCAAGAGATTTATAACTTTAAACTGTTCTGTAGAGCTAGATTTTGGTTTAACTGTAGTTTTCATCACCTGAATGATACAACAAATGAACAAATAAAATTATGTATGATTTTAGAATAGTAAGATACTTTGCCATGTCTCAGTTAGTCAACCCCTGTTTCATATAGCTGAATGTAAAGACTCCAGCTAGTCTGTATGATCTGAAGTTGGGTTAAAACATGACAAACCCTTTAAGAACTCAACAATGATCCTTAATTGGCTTGATCTAAGTTCTACGTTGGGCAGTGTGATATCCTGACTGATTTTATTTTTCAAGGATCAAGAACAAAACTTGCAACAAAGATCAACTTGTATTTACATCCTTTCTTTTAATTTGTCACCCATTGGTATGGCCAAAAGATACAGTTGAGTGACATACGGTACGTAGAAAAACCTCATGAGGGTATTGTCATCCTAGAAAAGTGCACTCCCCTTTGGTTTTTTTCTATAGTATGCCATCCATCTGCACAATTTGGCCATTTGGACAAAAAAAGAAGAAAGTAAACAAAAGAACGCCAGAGACACTCAACACATTTCACCTGTACTTGGAGCCAGTATTGTTGCGCACTTTTTTCTTTGTCCCAAAAAACCTTCTATCCACACGAGACACAAAAGCACAGCTTAAGTGCGATCGCGACTATGCCAAAGCAAACGTGGTGATGTAAGCCTAACCCTAAAGCCACTCTGGCTGAAAATAATCCATTACCAGTGACCTCTATTGCACATTCTGATGCCTCTGTTGCACAAGACAGTCAAAGAATAACTGTTTATTTTTGTGAAAACATGTCCACCCACACAATTTTGGTTATTGCACAAAATTGCCATATGTACAAAGATAATGGTGCACGATTTGCCATCAAACAAAAAGTAGTCAGTCTGATGTTATAAACCAAACTTACTCTCCTGCAAATACTCTTAAAATACTTTATGATTTAATGTCAAAGCCAGCACATGTAGCAAAATTATTTGTGATCTGCATGGTTTTATATAATGTTTAGTAGCTCATTGATTCACTTGCAAACTAGTAAAAGGTGGGACTAAAAAATAGCATCTTATAGTACGAGGTTGCATATAATATATATATACACATACAAAAAAAGCCAAGTCAAGCCATGATGAGCTGATACAGAAGGTGTAAAGGGGGCATGAAGTGACTATGAGATATAAAAAGTATGGCCTTCTGCAGAGAGCAATGAATTCCCTGGGTATGACTCTCTTGATATTTGAGCACTGAGATAAAGATCCAAGTCCTATGCTCCTTGATTCTTTTGGTCTTACTATTTTCTTGTGAGGGCTGGACAGTGACAGTGGGGTAGAGATGACAGCTGAACTCCTTGGTCACCACTCGTCTTTGTTGTATTCTTGGCAACCACATGTCAGACTCTTCCTAGTGAGATGGTGCTGAAGAGGGCGAAGGTGTCTGCTCCTTAACCGGATGCAGGAGCTGCATTTCTATGGGTACCGTTTTCTGTCTCCAGCCAGATTCGGTACACTGGGCATGCATGGTGAGCACAGCCCTGAGGGTACATGGCATCATGCCATCATGGGTCAGGTGAGACCTCTTCAGTGGCAGTGAGGTGACTGTAGGAGTGGAGACAATGTGTGGATGCAGGGAAGTGTCATGTTAGTGAAGCATGACCCCATACTTGGTATAACATATGACAAAAAGTTACA
Source organism: Pseudamia nigra (assembly GCA_029823295.1). Classification (NCBI taxonomy): domain Eukaryota; kingdom Metazoa; phylum Chordata; class Actinopteri; order Kurtiformes; family Apogonidae; genus Pseudamia; species Pseudamia nigra. The sequence goes on from JAQQAE010015299.1 coordinate 8,649, forward strand.
TAAAGAGAATAATCTTTAGATCTGAACAGGTAAAAATAGTGAAAACCAAATAAGAATCATAAATCAATCATCACAAACAAACAAAAGTCAATGTAAAACTAATTAAGAAAAAGCAATAAATATAACATGATATATATACTCTACTGTATACAGTATGCCAGCACAATTTACATGCTTGAAAGGAAGTTGGAAGAGGTAGGCTATAAACTCACTTAATCCTTTTTCTTTTATTGTGAACTACTGATCAACAAATCCTTATGTTCACATACTTAAAATATTTACCAGGTACAATAATCTATTTATATACAGACAGGTGAAAATATACACCAAGATACGGTTGACCATAAAATTGCAATACAGTGGAACCTCTGACAACGACCGCGTCTGACAACGACAAATTCGGATACCGATGAAAAAACTGCAAAAAAATTGAATCTCATAACGACGAATTATCCAGACAACAACGCCCCGGTCACGTCTGCGTCACTTCCAGGTCTTGACGAGAATGACCCGGAAGTCAGAGCGAGAGCATAGTGTATAATACAGTAGATCCTTTTCTACTGTAAATGTAAGATAAATACAGTACAAATAATATTCATATACAAGTATATGTATTACCTTATTCATATACAAATGCATTAATTCATTTAATAGTCAATGCTCTGGTTATTATTATATACACTAACCCATATCATAACTTGTTGGCAATAGGCATATGTGCTTTTTTGGCTGAGGGGAATGGATAAAATAACAGAAAGAGAAACATATGTATCTAATCACAGCATGAAATGGAATGCAATCTCTAGTCTTCTGTGTTTAAATCCATCCACTCCACCTCAAGCACGTCTTTCTAAGAATGTGTAATCACCTAATGAGCTGATTTTAGCTGATTTTATTCACTTACTATATTTGCATCTAACATTGCCAAATGTGGATTAACACTGCAGTGAAGTGAAAACTGGCCAGGTAGCTACGAGGATTTTGGCAAAATGGCTAAATATCTGTGATACACTGTAAATGAGACGAGGTGAAGTATCTGCTGTTGAGGGTTTTGCTACTTAACAGCATAACTTTTTGTCAATTTTCAAAGTCGACAAACTTACCTTAACCATCAAGTACCCTGCACATAAAAAAATGATGCTATAGGGGTGGTGGCAATGTACAGTATATCAACAACTCATGAAAAAGTGGCAAAATTGATGAGAACAAGCTCGCTTCAGCCAATCCTCTTCCATGTCTTCATGAGGAACTCAGTGTCTCTGAATAACTGTACTGTTCTTCTCTTATCATTCCACCATGATTATCCATTGACATACTCATACTTAATGTCTAATCTAAGACATAAGACAAATATATTAAATGAGTGCACTTACATAATCACAAGAAGTAGCAATATAATTGCCACATTTGCAGGTCTGTGTCATTCATTCTAGTGTTGGAAAAAAATATCTCTACTGCAAAAAGAAGCCATATTTCAGCTGTATGTGCTACTTTAAAACTGCACCACAGCAAACGTATATTATCGAACACTATTCATGACCACATAATAGCATATTGATTTCATTATCAGGAGAATTTTCAGCCTATTTTATGTCTGTGTACCATTATTTGATTGAACACAATAGGCATTAAAGCCTTTAATCTGAGGCTGTAGACAGTAGAGTTGGACACTTATCATGCATATGACAAGAGTCGTCGCTGCAGCAGGCATTTTATGCATTTTATGAAGAGCATGCTGACATTTTCTGTCATGCCACTCTGCATGTCATTAATGCCGATGCCTCTGCTTTTATATATTATTTGTCATAATACTCTCAAAGCAGATTGAAATATATAGGGATCTGTATGCAGGCAGTTTGACAGGAATATATTAGTTTATACAGTATGGGAATTCTTCAAGGAAAAAGTGGACAATAAATAAAAGGTAAGAACAAGAAAGCCGGAATTGATTTTGTCTCCAGTTTGTGACTTATTTCATTATTTTTGAAGTGATGTTTTGTCTTATTCTGGTTGTATTCTGACATTCCTTGCAATAATTGAGGGTTCTGTTTTTTTCCCCGACAGTATAATTTTGATCCCAATAAATGTGACAGATAGCAGATGCAACATGCCACTGTTTCATCAAATAATCACAGCCACATTTCTCCAACACTCCGATCTCTAAAGAAGGAGACGTGCAGTCGGGCAGCAAATCCAATGATCAAACATATTGAAATGCTGACACCTCATCAGATGCAGAGATGCAAACACTTTGTAAACGGGGCGGAATATAAGCAAAAATCAAAATACCAATTACTCAGTGTGTTACATGAGTTTCGAGGAATACCACTGCTTTGTGGAGAATGGTCTAATCATGAATAAAAATGACGCTGCTTTCATGTCGATGATTAAAAGTCAGTGTCTTTTAGTTCAGGCATCATGCAGGGCAAATGAATGCCATATTTTCTTGCTGACATTTTACATAAAAGAGTCTCTAACAGATGATTGTCATATGCAGTAATGAAGTATTTATGCCACGCTGTGAACGCGATAATGTCCAAGATTAAAAAACACAAACCTAAAATCCTCCATTGTTGCCGTTCATAGAGTGATTTTGAGAGGAATTAGTTTCTTTATACCTATGAAGATGAAGAAAATTGTACTTTTATTTTGACACACTGTGGTTTCTGTCACTAGAGATTCTCAATCAAAACACTGACAAAAATGCAGATGATGTACAGTAGTGTAGGATCATGGGACCTTCACCACCTGCCAATATATATGTCATGTGACTTACACACATAAATCATATTCATAGAATCAGGAAATAACTTTGTTTCATTCTGCTGACACAGCCTGAAGTACCACTAACATTGGCAAAAGGGATATGTTTCCACTAAATTTCAGCAAATTTGAAGCAAGGCCACCTCCTCAACCTCCTCCTGAATTAAGCTCCAAACTCCAAAGCACATTTCTTCTAAACTCATGTATAGAAGAGTGCTTTGGAGACATTTCTTCTATACACTAGTTTGGTCAAATAAAATCACCAAAAACACCAAGCCCTGCTAAAGGGGGGTTGAGATCTCAGGGGCCATCTGTGTCAGGCTTGCTCAGAGTCACCGCCAGAACAAAAATGCCTAAAAGCTCTTATAAGCGTGTTTAAGTCAGACAAGAGCATCCTGCCTACGTATTGTACAACATGTCAAACCTTGGAACAGTAGCAGAAAATCACAGATGGAAGCATTCCTGTCAGTTAAGAACAGGGAGCTAAGGCATCAATTCCCTCAGCAAAAGTGGTCAATAGACTCCAAGGCGTGTGGTTTTTCTTCCATCGACTGGACTGGAAATTTGGTTGACCACTACCTATTTCCAATTTAATGAAGGTTTTTACCGCCAGAAACATGGATGTGCCATGGGCTCACCTGTGTCCCCCATAGTGGCTAACCTCTACATGGAAGAAGTGGAAGAAA
>JAQQAE010015300.1:0-12097 GCA_029823295.1 Pseudamia nigra
CCGGTGTTGGGATCGAACCCAGGACCTTCTAGCTGTGAGGCACGAGTGCTACCCACTGCACCACCGTGTCGCCCTAACTGAAGAAAACTGAAGAAAGTAGTAAACATGATGCACAATGAACAAACTAATGAAGAAAATGCCAAAAAAAAAATGAACCAAATCACCAGAAAAATGTGAAAAAGCTAACAAAATAGTCAAGAAAATGAGTATAATTTAACAAAATAATCAAGAATGTGAAGAAAATGAACGAAAAGATCAAGAAAACAATTAAACAGACAAAATGAGCATAAATAAGCAACAAAGTGAAGAAAAATATAGCAGATATTAAAGAAAAATTAACAAAACGGAGAAAATAAGCAACAAAATGTACTTAAAATGAATAAAGCAGTCAGTTTTAAATTATTTTGTTCATTGTGATTCCCTGTTGTGAAAGACAATACATCAAAATTAATAAAATAAGCACTAAATCATCCGTCCATCCATTTTCTACCCCTTAATCCTCGCAATCAACATAAATGAAATTAACCCAACAATGAACAAAATGGCCATAACTGATGTAAACCAGAACTTTTAGAGACAAGAGTTGCATATCAACTAAAGTGTTTTGTTGGAGGGGGACAAATGAACATTTTACAGTTTACCGTTTCTCCTGAAAACTACGCCAATGGATGAAATGCATAACATATAAGCAGACAGGTTTACACACACATAGTATCAGGAGTACTTTGCCTGTCTTGAAAAGGGGCAGCCTCGTGTAAACTACAGCATCGGTGTTGTGTGATAGTCTTGCCCGCCAGCGCTGAAAGAGATGACATCATCCCTTTCTGCCAAGCGCAGACGTCCTCAGATTGGCCTCGACTCGCTGAGACTGGAATCAGCAGGTAGACAAAGAACGAGAGAGAGGGAGAAGAACGAGGGGGTCCAGATGGTGAAGGGTTGATAGATCAGTAAAGAGGGGAGAAGATTGAGAAGAGAGGATAACAAAAGGGACGGATAAAAACAAATGAAAATGAGTCGTGTCCTTAAAAGACATGCTTACAATCAGGATGTTTATGTTAAATTAGATTAGCTTGTATTTCCCAAGAGTCAAAACGGTGATGGAGGGTGATTTGGAGAGAGGGGAGTGAATGAAACAAAAGTGGCAGGAGGAGGTAAAGGCAAACGGAAGGATGCAGACGGCAGATATCAGGCAGATAAGCACGACAGAGTAACAGGCAGATAAACAAAGCCAGGACAAAAGAGCAGTGAAGATAAAAAGCCAGACTGACTAAGGACAAGCAGAGAGAGAAGAGAGGGCAGATAAAATATGCAGTGGAGTTGGAAGAAAATGAGATTAAGAATGTGAAAGGGACTAATAAGGAAAAATGTTATTCAGTTAAATTATTATTAAGAATTCCGAGGTAGATTTAAAGGCAGAGAAGGTAATGTGGAGGCGAGGAAAATTGCAGAAAGAGGAGAATGAATGTGAGACAGTAACAAGTGAAAGGGAGGGCAGGGGGTTACTGGAGGTCAAAGGAAGTAACTGACTGAAGCGAAATGCGGTGTTAGAAATAGCTCTGTTATAAAATGTCGTTTCTCCAGCTCTTAGTTGCAGGTGTTAACCTGACTGCCTTTAAACCTCTCAGCAGGTCAACCAGAGGATTGCAGTCATGTTTTAAGATGGAGTCACACTCCATTTTGTTTGATGTATGACCACATTGCATAAAATAGTCTGAATATGTCACAAATTAATCATTGGTGGACTTTTTTTACCCGATTACCTTCACTGTGCATCAATGACAGGAGCCTTCCTAACATATCTGTGTCTTCAGGAAAACGGCACAATAAACACGGGTCTGCAGAGCCTTTGCTGCTTCCTCTCTTCAACACAATGACTTTACCATATGTTACTGTGGACTTTATGTTTAAAGCACAAACTTGTCCTGTTCTCCCATAAATTATCCAATGGAGAAATAAGTTATAAGAAATTCAAAACTTTGTCATTTTTAATATAATAATGTGAGGAGGGCAAAGAAAAGTCATTGTACACTTGAATGAGCACTTTAAGATAGAAAAATATGGAGAAATGTTTTGTTGCGATCAGTTAAACTGCTAAATTCCCACTGATGTCACTGGAACATTCACCTTTAGCCTGCATGGCCCCCTCCTCCCCTGAATATGATCTCCTTTCCACTGCCTTAGCCTTATATGAAAGAAGCTGTCACATGACGTGACTTGGCCCTTTGTGGCTGAGTAGAGTGGCAGTGCAGCAAGTGACTAGGATTGGGAGCAGCTATTACAGTAGGGCTATTGATTCAGCACAGATTAAAGGGAAGGGGGGTCAACCTTCACCTTTAGCTAGACCAAACCCTCCCTCATACAATCTCACATGCAGTATTTCCATTTTCTGCCCCTTCTAAGTAACTCCCAGTCACTTTCCATCTGCAGTTTCTCCTTTTCGATCATCTCCCCCTCCCCTCATCTTTCTGCCCGCTCCTCTCTGACCCCCCCTCCAACTTCTCCCACTCTTTCTCAATGAGGTATTCATGTGACCCACCTGCTGTCCGCCGCTTAGCGTTAGCCCCACTAAAGAGCGGCTCTGTGCTCATGTTGGCCCGCAGAGTCAGCCTGCCTCATTCAAAGTTCACACGCCTGCCTCTGCTGCTGCGTGCCCAGGGCACGAACCAGTGCAAGGGGGGGTTGGGGTCCGAGTCCAGTAAGGGGTTGGCGTCTTTGGGTAGCATTGGAGCTCAGACAGGGTTCTGTCAGGCATCGGATGCTGCACAATGTTTCTGAATGTTGCTGCACTTGGCTAAAGTCGCCATCATGTTTGGCCGGAAGAGTTCAGGTGGAAGTTATGAAAAGATGCGGAGCGAGTACTACCTAGATGTGGAGAACCCTTTCTGTCCTCAGGTTAGTGTGTCAGATGCAGGTTTTGTTGTTAGTCATGGTGTTTGTCTAAGACCAACACCAAGCTGTATGGGGTTTGTCTTAGATCACATTTAATCAGGTACGAGTTTATTTTCATAACTTCAATGGCGTGTCTGCGTCTTTGCCTGATTTCACATCCTTTGTGGTCACCTGATTTGATCAGTGACTGTGTATATGTGCTGGTCATATGAAAGAGCTTTTGTTGCCCTGTAATGGTACTTTGTCTGAAGGGATTTTGTTTTATTGGAGGACACATTTTCATTTCTGGTTAGTTCTTTCATTTCTGATTAATCTTGAATTGTTATGCTTCAGACCAAATAATAAGTTTTTTTTCTGTTGTTTCTTCAGTTTGAAATGTTAACCTAGATTAAGCTGCTTGTTCAGAAAACACTTTTATAAACTTTAAAAATGCGGCTTTCCCATCTTTTCAAATATCAGACACCGTCGTACGAACATCTCCTTATTTTTCCATTCCCATAGGTGACAAAGCAGATCCATGAGCATGAGCAGGAGAGTGAACTACGGGAGCAGATGTCAGGCTACAAGCGCATGAGGCGGCAGCACCAGAAGCAGCTGATTGCCCTGGAGAACAAGCTGAAGGCCGAGATGGACGAGCACCGGCTAAAGCTCCAGAAGGAGGTGGAGACACAGGCCAACAACGCCTACATCGAGCTGGAGAAGCTGGCAAAACGCCATGCTGTCCAAACTGAGAAGGAGGTGGGATTTGTCAGGAATCGGGGGGGACTATAGGACCTGAAAGCAAAGACACAAGTACTTTTACCCCCAAGTTATTTCACAGATGATGACAAGGCTTAGTATGTAACATACAGCAGTTGGCTGGGGGATGAGATCTGACATGGAAAAAACGTTGGCAAAACGAAAATTCCTAGGCAGCTGTAATTATGATGCATGTGCTTTTAGTGAAATCTGTGTTGTCAGTAAACAGAAAAATGGAACAGTCTGAAGTTAAACTGTCCAGAAGTCTGATTCACTCCTACTGTGCACAGTCCTTTACACGCTGCTGCTGCCTAATGACACTTGCACTGAAACACAAGGGCAGAAGTAGGTCACACAATGTCACACTTTGAAAAACAAGCTGCATATCTTTGTGATTAGCACGCAGCATGCCACACGAGCCGCTGAGATAGTATATCTGTTAGTATAGACCACTCTGCAACATAAACACAGTGAGTCATGTGTGACCGCCTCAGCTCATACTGAAAACATTTAATGGCACCAGTGTGAACTGACAAACTGGAAGCACTGAAATATGATGCTGAAAGCAAGCAGCATGAGCCAATGAAAAGATGAGGAGAAATGAGTTTGGTGCTTGTGATCAGGTTAATTTATAAACTCTGGTAAATTCAAGACACTACAGAGCATGAAACACATTTAAACACATTTAATCAGCCAAAATAAATGTTAAAGCTTTGTGAATTGAAATGGCAAAAATGCCCGATTCGAATTTAAAGCAACCCAAGTTGAAGTCAGAGGTGTACCATTTTAAAATTAAAGTAGCAAAAATGGAAATTAAAATGCCAGCATTTGAAGCTAAAGTGGCATAATTCAAACAAAGCATAATTACTCAGAGCAAGTTACAAATGCTGTATCTTAGAAAAAAATAAGAAACAACTTAAAGGATAACAATAAGACATTTAAAACCACTGGAGAACAGCAAAGTGTTCAATCTGGACTGAAAATGTTGCTAGGCATGACAAGTTATTTAAAAAGAACTGGTATTTGTGAAGGATATTAATCTTATATCAAGGTCAAATTTATGTATACAGCACATTTACAACAACTCATGTTGCCCAAAGTGCTTTACAGGTTAAAAATGCAAGTGAACAATAGATAAAACAACCATAAACAGGCTCAACTCACACAGTGGTGTACAGTTAACAAGTATAACATACAGTTACATTTTTACAGTCAAATTACTGTAACATACTTGTATAATCACAGTAGCATGACTGATTTTACAAGACATCACATGAAAACTTATAGCCCTGCGCATACAATACCAATGTGACCACAGGGAAAAAAGAAGAAACTAACACTTCTGTCACTTTATAATTGTGTGTCCTCTTTTGTTATATTTTTATGTTTATTGTGTAATTTCTCTCTAACAGAACAATCATAACTCTAACATTAAGACATAAAACAGATAAAAGGCCTCTGTTATCGTTCCTGTTTCCTGTGTCACGTAGATGAAGACGGTGTTGACAGATGAGAAGAAGTTCCAGCAGCAGATCATGGCCCAGCAGAAGAAGGAGCTGACCACCTTTCTGGATAATCAAAAGAAACAGTACAAGCTCTGCAAGGAGAAGATTAAGGAGGTGTGCCGCATTTGTTTGTTTGTTCTCTCCTTCCTCCTCGGGTGGGCTCCTTTGTACGCCTCTCTCGTATGTGACACATGGTCCCACATGTTGTTTACCGTTGAATCAGCCCTCCTCCGCACAAACGCATAACATCCAGTACCTCCAAAGTGGTCTTTATGGAAGTTACAGAGTTGAGTCACTCTGCCTACTCAATATGTACCTACACATGTAAACACACAAGGACAAACTCGTACACACAGTGCGCATTTATGTGCCTCCACAACTTTGAAATGGAGTCCAGAGAATGCTCCTGTGGGCCGCGACTGTGATACACGGTGTTTTCAGTTACAAGATAAGTGAACCAAATTGGGTCAGCACAGTTAAAAGAAGGCATTGCTGTTGGGGATAGATATTTCCCACCAACTGAGGGCTACAACAGAATTAGACACCACAGAGAGCAGGGATCAGGCTCATGTGTTAAGTGCATTAGCTTGAGTTGTAGATTACCTTAAAGCCAATGAAAGAGAAAAAAAACTCAAATTGCAGAGGGAGAGGCTAAAATTATCGCTTTTTTTCCCTCTCAGTCCTCCTCTGGCTATGAGGCATCTGTAGATGAGAGAGAAGGTCAGCTGGAGTTTGCCGTGAGCTCTTGGGAATAATCTCACTCACTGCCCAGAAATGATAGTCACAGAAAATGGTTTTACAACACAAATACAACTTTAAATGAAATTTTTCCTTCCCCGAATGACACATAAACCTACTACTGATTTCAATCTATAATGGGCTGCTGTCTAGTACCAATTTCCAACTGTAGTAGCCACAGTCTTCTCTCTGCTTTGAACTTTTACGCCTTCTCAGGAGATGAATGAGGACCACAGCACACCCAAGAAGGAGAAGCAGGAGCGTTTGTCCAAGCACAAGGAGAACATGCAGCATTCCCAGGCGGAAGAGGAGGCCCATCTCTTGGCCCAGCAGAGGGTCTTCTACGACAGAAACTGCCGCGCCTTCAAACGGAAAGTCATGATCAAGAGGCATGAGTTGGAGCAGGAGCAAATCCGAGAGGTGGGAGAACACATTTGTAAAATCATCACTGACTCTGACTCTATAAATCTGGGCATACTGTACATTTACTCTGTTGTGAACACTTATAAGCTACAAAAGTGAAAGGAGCACAGGAATCTGAATTGAAGTGAGCCCTTTAAAATGAGTGTCATTGTTGTTCAGCAGTTCTAGTTTTTTTTTTCCACTATTTGCACAATTAAACACTAGAAAAACCCAAATATCAAAATGCAAGGAACTGTGAAGGTGAGACAAAAAAATCACAAGAGGTTTAAAAAATGAATGAAGATAAGTAATCAAAAAGATGCAAACTAAGCACACTGGTGTGAATAAGACCAACATGCAGATAAAATATTTTCCTCAACAAACAACTGTACACAACAATTAGACGCATTGTTCCTTAAAGCTGGGAGGCAATTATATCAGCTATAAGGCGATTATTAATGAACAAAGCAATGCAACAATGTTATAATCTCAAAAGCTGTGTTGTATAAATCTGAAGAAAGTCCAAAACATTTATGTGGGACACTCTGGAGTCACGTTTCAGATGATGGTATGAAATCATGTTGTGGTCAACAAAAAAATAAAATGTTTCACTGGTGATGGTTATTGATTTTCCAGTGTTTATGATAGAAGTTAGTGTCAAATGTGAATGTGTCATTTTCAGTGACTTTAATCATTAGAAGCTGCCTGAAATCATCCACTTATCCGTGTCTTTGTTCCACTCTGTTCCCTCTAGGAATTGAACAAGAAGAAGACCCAGAAAGAAATGGAGCACGCCATGCTGATCCGTCACGACGAGTCCACCCAGGAACTGGAGCAGCGGCAGCTAAAGAACCTGCAGAAGCTGCGCATGGACCTGATCCGCCTGCAGCACCAGACAGAACTGGAAAACCAGATAGAGTATAACAACCGACGGGAGCGGGAACTCCACCGCAAACATGTGCTGGAACTCCGGCAGCAGCCCAAGAACCTGAAAGTGAGTTGACAAGTAATTAAGTCTTTTAAAGTAGCTTTTGTCACTGGTACGAAAACAAACCTGTTTAAAATGTTAAGTGTTGCCAAATTATTTTGGACAATTTTCTTTGTTTCTTTGAAAAGCCAGATTACATCTACCTTCAAGATGGCGTAAGCCATGAGCAATATCTATAGTGTTTGGGTAATTTTTGATAAAATAGTGATGCAACATGAATGTAATAAATTAATTTGAAAAATACAAGAGCTTACACAAAATAAGTCATGAGAGTTATGTGTGAATGTCATTTTCTTTGAGGATAACTCTTGAAGACTAAAAAGACTAGCTGTGAATCAGCTCCTGGCTGTTTTTGACTAATAACCTTTACACACAATGTCTTTCTACAAAGATGGAAGTAATTTAAAGCTATTTTATATAAATGCTATTTTAACTGTCTGCCTCCTCTTTTTCCTCTCCATTAGGCTTTGGAGCTGCAGATTAAGAAGCAGTTCCAGGACACATGTAAGGTGCAGACCAAGCAGTACAAGGCCCTGCGCCACCACCAGATGGAAGTTACGCCCAAGGCCGAGCACAAGACGGTGCTCAAGGCCCTGAAGGATGAGCAGACACGCAAGCTGGCCATCCTGGCTGAGCAGTATGAGCAGAGCATCAACGAGATGATGGCCTCGCAGGCGGTAAGTGCACACACTCAGTAATTTTGGAAATATAGTGGGTGTAAATAAAAACTATAGGTTTTTGAAACCTGTTGCTTATATTTGTTATATTTCTCTGTCATGTGTCTCTTGGTGTCACATTTTCTCTGTTAATCCTTTTCTGAAACCTCGTCTATTCTGTCCTCATTGCCCTTCTGTCCTCTTTTGTCACTTTGCCGCTGCCTCTCTTCTCATGTCTCTTCTCTCTCTCTTTCTGTGCGTCTTATTCATGTACCCCCACCCTCCCCGTCTCTTTCCCTTCATGTGTTTTTGTACGTCCCCTTCTTCTCGTCGCGGTTCGTGGTCGTCCCTGTCAGCTGCGTCTGGACGAGGCCCAGGAAGCCGAGTGCCAGGCCCTGAGGCAGCAGCTGCAGCAGGAGATGGAGCTGCTCAACGCCTACCAGAGCAAGATCAAGATGCAGACCGAGGCGCAGCACGAGCGAGAGCAGCAGAAGCTGGAGCAGAAGGTGTCGCTGCGCCGGGCTCACCTGGAACAAAAGGTGTGGTATCTTGTCTTTTTAAAGGGGACATGCAACACATTTCTGTTAGATTTTATATTTTATTAATTTCCCACAAACCTTTGCACATCAGTGGTTTAGTAGCATCTATTCCCTATCAGGTCTAATTATTAAGTGTTTCGTTTTTAAATTGATATAATGTAATTTCTGGCAAATATGTTGCTCTACATAAAAAAAGTAATAAAATAAAAGCACTAATTAGAACATCAACATAACACATGTTCCGCATTGTGCTGTGAATAAATGAAATGCCAATATGAACATTATTACAACTGGTCTTTCAGTCAGACATTTAATTTACTCATTCACTAGATATTTTTGCTTCCTGTTACTAATTCAAATATATGATTTCATGACATTTTTGAAGCACAGTGATTTTACCATTAATGAATCTAATCATCACATAAAAGCTGCTGCTCCTGAAAAACAATAAGAACCGAAAATCCAGGTTTTCGGACTCATATTCAGCAAATAAATTGCTGCAATCAAAACTATTTTACATGTTCTGTAACTGAAAAAAGGTATAAAGAAGAAAAATTAATATAACGTTACCTAAACATGTACTAGGTTAATTGGTTACTCTAAATTGTCACATCAGTGATTGATTGGTGCTATACAAGTCAAACTGAATTGAATTGTTCCTTAACATACACATATTTTAGACTTGCAGAATATTATCACTTTTGAATCTCCTTTATTCCTCTCACACAAACAGCTGAAAAATATTAAACATCACCCAACCACCATCATAAAATGCTTTAACTTACAGACCTTTGAAGCTAAATCTCCAGCTTCGATCCCCCATATTTGGTTATTTATTTATTTATACTGTGTGTATGTATATGTGTGTGTGTATATATATATATACCAGATTTTCAGCCTTTTCTGATTTTCTACATAAGTAATAGTGATTTTAAATCAACTGAATCTTTGAATTTTAAAATGAGATTTGATAAATGGTCTGTTCTTACATTCACCTTCTTTTAAGTTTCAAACATTATGGAAAAGCAGTTCAATCAAAACAGTGATTCCTTCTCAGATACACGACTCCATCACTCTCCTGCTTGAACTGATATTGCACGGATTTAAATAATCTTTCACTGTGTTTTCCATCGTCCTCCACCCTGTTTCAACAAGTTACATCACATTAAACGAGTTAAGGTACCATTTGACGGAACATTTTAAAGGCTCTGGAGCGTGTGTTATGGGGAGACAAACGCGCAATGCGGCTGTAATAAGTTGAAATACAAGTCGATGTCGACCGGCTCGCGTGCCTGGGCAAACAGGTCTGGATACATTTGCATCCACCTCAGCAGGCGGCATCCCGACCCAGGCAGACAATCATCATGAGTTCACACACACACAGATTTACCTCACCATAGGAGGTGATGACAGTAGCATGCAGGGAGCACACAACTGGATCTCCCACACACTCCTAATGCTGGTGAAATCTCACCGCAATACTGTTGTTCTTCCATTACAACATTTCTGTCAGAGCAAGATAGAATTTGCATTTTTTGTAAAATGGGTTCATAGCATTTTAGTCCTTTTTGTAGTTGGTGAAGTGAGTGTCATTATTAAACCTGCATCGTTGTTGGAAACTCTTTGTGAACAAACAACTTCACTTCTGTTTCATATTTGATGTTTTACACAATTTCAGTTAACATTTTATTTAATCACAGAACTATCAAATCTGTTGTTTGGCTATATATTTATGATTTTACATCATTTCCACACACTTTTGTCCATCTGAACCAAATAATATCACCTGACTCTCCAGACAGAGACATCATTCACATGTCGCTTCAGGCAGCCCGCCATCAGAACCAGTGACATATGAGTATGGCGCTGTACAAAGTGGCCCACGTCATTGCCACAGTCTAGTAGACAGCACTCCGACAACAAAGACATTTGAAATGCCGCCCTGATCCAGTTCTGCTGGGTCCAGTAGCGTCTGAGGGAAGCGTGGTGGTCTGACGCCACCTCCTGGCCACTTCCCGATTCACAGTCTAAGACCAAGATGATGTCATGGTTTAAGAGCACTATTGTCCTCCGGTTCGGCTCATGGTCAGAGTCTCGAGTTTTCTGTGCATGCTCAGTCGTCGACAAGATTGCCGTATTGCACCATGCAGTTCTTTGTCTGCACCTGTGGATGCAGTCAGTTCAGCAAAAACATCCAGCAGAAAAAAAATGGCTGTGTGATTCACAGGAGAACTTCACACAATATGTACAACATCAAATTGCATGTATTTGGTTCAATTTTGAATGCATTTCCTTTACATAGTCAGAGTTAAATGGTGTGTTCTGAGGCTGCAGTGTGATTCTCCATGAGGGCTGATTTTACTGTCTTGTAAGTTTTCAAGTTGTGTGTGGTTGCATCATATTTTGAGGTGTTTATCCTATTTTTGTCCAGTGATCAAAGCTCAGTTCACAGAAAAGGAGGTTTTATCTTACATATACGTAAGCTTAAATGCCGTGACACATGTGATTTAACCCTGGGCCATGACAACAGGAGTTTTTAATGAGTAAATCCTGTGTCCACATGTAAAAGAAAAGAAACTTTTCAGTAAATAATTAGATAGATAGGTAGATATACTTTATTGATCCCACAAAAGGGGAAATTCACATACGGCAGAAAACTGAGCTCGTGCCTTGCAGTTGGGGGGAAAAGTGGGGAAAGGGGTACACTAGGAAGAGAGAGGAAAAAAAGCACAGTTCCCAGAATTGGGCTCAGAAGTGAGCAAAATTATGGACACATAGAAAAAACCCTCTTATTGCAAATTTAGCAGACAGTTTTACACATAAACGAGCAAAACAGAGCAAGATCAGAGAGAGTTGGGTTGTGTATGTAAAATGTGCATATGATCAATGGATGCAATGTGTTATCAGTTCTGATAGAAAGTCAAGAATTCCTTCTCAGTGCAAATTGTCCAGATGTTAAGTTCCATGGTGGACATCATGGCCATGTGTCCATAAAAAAGTTCACCTTGAAATCAGTCAAGAATCCTCTCCCCAGTGCACTCGTCAGATGTTAAGTACCGTGATGCCCCACCCTGGCGGCACATGTCCATCAGAAAGTTCAGCCTGCCCTCCATCAGAATGTTTATGAAAAGCGAGGGAGGGTGATGAGCAGCACATTCTCAAGCAGCGTCTACTCCAGATGGAGGAGATTACACACAACCTGTCCAAGGCCGTGAGGGATCCAAAAGACATTACTTATTATTAAAATGTCTTACTCTACATTGCAGCTGCAGCAACATGTGTTCAACCCATTTCTTACATTTATATATTGATGGGTCTTCATAATATAGATGGAGATAATGGACTGGTTTCTGTGTTTGTCACTTTTACTTGTGCTTTTTGTACATAGTGACATGTTGAGGCTGTTATTCACTTTTGGAAGTCTAAAGTGCCACATCATGATCCACGTCTTCCAACCATGCCAGGGAAACATGCCGGTTCGGTTGCACTCACAAATTAGTCAAACCATTGGCATGTGGTTTTTTTCTTCCGTCAACTGGACTGGAAATTTGGTTGAAGATGTTTTGCTACCTATCCAGGGAGCTTCTTCAGTTCTAAAAACTCATGCAGGCAACCAGAATTTATACTCTGTGGTTCAGGACT
>JAQQAE010015301.1:0-12097 GCA_029823295.1 Pseudamia nigra
CTTATCTTTTTAAATGGGTGAACTTGCACATTTTTACATTTCCCAATAATTATTGTCCCCACTGTATATATATATATGGACATTGTCCTTATATATATCTACATACATACACATATACATACTGACACACATATACATATGACACACACAATACATATTATATAACAAATACTGCATCACAGCACCTATGTCTTACTGCAATGTTGTATTATATTTATCTAAACACAGATTTTTTTTTATTCAACATTTGTACAGCTTACAGCAACATATTGACTAAACACATAATATTCCGCATGCAACCAATATATAAGTGCACCAAAAATATTACATGCATCATATGCATTCACCTAATTTACACATACACAATATTTAACTTGATCTGTGTTTAGCCTCCTCTTCACTGTACCTTTGAAAGAAAATTTGTTTGTATTGGATTTTAAACTGATGTTTGGACATTGTTGTTTGGCTAAGACACTTCACCCTGAATGTGAATTAATGTTTGGTGGTGGCTGTTTATGCCAATTTTATGATGTTTGGATCCACATTCAGTCTGTTCCATCGTTTGACTTTAATTGTTAAACAAAATCCTTTCATGGTAGTTCGGTATCTCTGTGTTTTAAAATTTAATGTTCCCCTTAAACTGTAACCCCCAAGTCTTTTCTGAAACAGTTTCTGTAAATTACTAGGTAATAAACTGTTCCCTACTTTATATACAAATTGTGCTGTTTAAAATTCCACAATGTCATAGATTTTTATTATTTTAGATTTTATAAAGAGTGGATTGGTGCGTTCATAGTAATTAACATGATTCATGTATCTGATGACTCTCTTTTGTAGTCTGAAAAGTGGCTGCAGTGAATTTTTATGCGCCCCATACATCTATGCAATAATTTAAATAAAGTAAGACTAATAAACAGAACAGAATGTGAAGTGACTTGTTGTCTGAAAGGTGCCTTGCTTTGGCAATGACAGAAAGGTTTCTAGATAATTTATTGCAGACGAGTTTAATGTGAGACTTCCAGCAAATTTTGTCATATATTATCACCCCTAGGAATTTTGTTTCATGTACCCTCTCAGTATTCCCACCCTCTATCTGTACCTGTGCTTGCTGTTTTATTTTCTTACCAAATATTGTGAGTTTTGTCTGTGAAGATTCTCAGTCATCCAGGTCATAGTATCCAAGGCGTGTGGTTTTTCTTCCATCGACTGGACTGGAAATTTGGTTGAATTTTGCTCTAGACAGTGTGATAAACAGTTTTAAATCTTAGTCTTAAACATTTGACTTGTTTGAGTCTTTGTAAATACTAGTCAAAAATTTGGTACTTAACAAGAATACACACTTTTCTACATGTGTCTAATCACAGGTCTTTTCAGGTTTGAGGTACACGGGTGAAATATGTGACTGCCCATAATTACCAATTGCAAGCAAGATCCACAACTGTCAGGTTACTTTGTATAGCTCACATGTTTTAGGAGACCTGCAGCAAATCTTGTTCCAATCAAATTGTGATCTCTCTGGGAAGTGAGAAGACTGAACATGATTGGAGCAACCCTTCTGACGCCACCCACTTAGCAGACCAAAAGTGTGCACAAGTCGTGTCTCTAGATTACCTTCCTAAATCTCTACTCCACAACTCAACATGGAAACTTGGAAAAGTAGTTTCTATTTTGATTTGGACCAAGAGGAGAGAGCTTTCCAAAATCTGGCATGTTTCTCCTGATTGTAGCTCTGGTAGATTTATGTCAAACTATAATTGCTGTCACTTGCACAACGAAGTCATTTCTAAAAAAAATATGAATACATGTTGACAAAACCAATACTTAAAAATGCAAACAGGTTCAATGCTCATTTGAGCATGTGAATCTCATCTTCTGACAGACTTTAACAGGCCGGATATCACTATGTCAACGTATTTAGCAATGAAATCACTAGCACTGAGGTTATTTTAGAAGTGTTTGTGTTTTCGTGCGCTTTCTTTTGAGGTTATTCTTGTCCAGTCTGTCTGAATGGGCGGCAAGAAAACAGGAATCTGACTGTTGAATGAAGAGTGTTTGTGTGTGTGAGAGCAGCAAACTGAGGGAGGGGATCCACATATCAAAGTATGTACTGTATGTATGTGTTTGGTTTGATATCTTTGCCATACACTCTCCACTCTTCTTGCGTACACATACATTTAATTGTTTTATGAAAACAGTGCACACTCCAAACATCAACACTTGCAAACATCTCCTCATATGGAAATTTACAGTCAGGAAGGAACATCAACAACCACCCTGATGGAAAACTCAATTTTAAAATCAACTTTAAATATTTGGACTGGATTCTCATGTGTTTTCTATATTTCTACTATCTCACACACATGAACACATTGCCTGTCTCTGTCTCTCTTAGCGTTTTCAGTGATTTGGGCATAGGGCACCATGCAGGTTGATAGTCCTGTTTCCCTTTGGTTCAGTTGCAGGTGTGAGAGCTTAGTTTTATAGAGTAACAATATTACCAATTCTCTGATTCTATGGTAACCAGCACGGGGATTTTGCCAGCCATTAAATGTACACCAACCAGCTATAATATTATGTTGATCATATCATTCCAATGGGTTTTGTCAGTGCATGGAGGTATTAGGCAGCAATTGAACATTTAGCTCTCAAAGCTGTTGCACTGAAAACTAGACCCAAACTAAGGATCTGAACAATGTTTGCATCTTTACACTGTCCAATTTTTTGTTTCAAATACATCAGCTTTAAAGACTAAATGGTCACTTGCGGCCTCATATATCCTAGCCACTCACAGGTGCCATCATAATAAGATAATTGAAATCATTATCACTTCACCTGTCAGAGGTCATAATGTTATGGTTGATCATTGTACATATAGTAGTGCTTTTACTCCATTTACAGTGATTGCGTTCCAATTTTCTGAAATATTATACAACTGCACTACATTTAAGAAACAAATATTGTCTTTTTTTGCCTGACAGGTTTAGTTAATTTTCATATTACAACCTCCTAGTCCCCTCTGTCCAGTGAAACCCACAAGCTCACAAATATGCTAAATTCGATTATTTGTTGATAAACTTAAGGTTGAAGTTTTTCTTTTGTTGATTCAGAACATTGTCCCTCTTAAGCTAAACAGATCTTTTAAAATCCCTTGTGGATTCATTGGGAAATACATCATTATACAATTGAAAACAGCTCTCTCTTTTGGGGGCAGCTCAGTGATGCAGTGGTTTACACGGTTGCTTCTGGGTTCGATCCCTGGTCAGCACGGAGCCTCATGGTCTGGAGTTTGTATGCAAATTTTTTGTTATGCAAATGGACCTTTTCCATAGGAATACATGTAAAACCAATGAATCCGTTTTGGACCCACGACAAACTCCCATTTAAAGTATGTATTACACACCGCTACCTGCACATTTATTCATTATTAGTATTTGAAAAGGAAGTTATGTTAATTATCTGAAACGGAATGCATGAAAATAGTTCTGAAAGACGTGACCCGGGCGTAGACACGTCATTCTTCAATCGCTGTCCGAATAATTTTTTGTTATGCGGTTTGGACTTTTTGCCTATTTTTTCTTCTGTATGCGAATTTTTCTTTATGCGAAAAGTTCTTTATGCGAGGTACCACTGTATATTGTACGCTCGTCAGAGGCACCTTTAATGGCAGCCCACTGCTCTTACGGTTGTAGTTTCTTACAGGGCTGATCAAAGTTCTTATTCTTATTCCTGAGCATGAAGGTGACTTTTTGGTTCTAAAAGGACAGTGACCCTAAAAACTTACAGTCTAACAGAATATGATGCATTGCTATCAGAGCATATAGTTCAAATGTCATTAAACATCCACAGCAGTAAAATGCAACACATACTAATGCTGCAATAATGAAAACAAAAACACTACATATGAGTAAAATGAACCAGGGTGATTTTACTCTTATGGCTATAGTTTAATGATAACACTTCAGTTCTGAGAGTATTTTCAGTGTGCTATTAGTATTGTTAGTCAAAAATTTAGTAGTTCTTCCAGTTTATGCAGCAATAGTGAGCCAACTTGAAGCAAATGGAATAATCTTTGTTCTTCATGACAGGATTTGTCACATGAGACACAAGCTTAGTATGTCTCTGAAATAAGAAGAGTTTGTTCAATTTTGTTTTAGCATTTTCTCTATTAATGTGTTCATTTTGATTTATTTTTCTGATTATTTTATTATACTTTTCTTCTTTTTGCTTCATTTTTTCAGGCTCTTGGTTATCTTGTCCTTCCATCCGTATTCTACCCGTTAATCCTCGCAATGGTCAGTGAGAGGCCTATCCCAGCCGACAGACAGCAAAGGCAGGATGTTATTTTGAACATTTTTCTCCTTATTTTGTTCATTTTTGTACATTTTGTAGATTATTTTATTAATTTTACTTCCACCTGCTTCTTATGTCATTCATTTTGCTTTTACTTTTATCTATTTTCATTCAATTCCAGCTTCTAATTGTATTCATTTTCTTGTTTGTTTTGTTTATTTTTCTTTGTATTTCTTATTATTTTGGTTATTTTTAAGTTATTTTTTCTCTTTTTGTTAATTTTCTTAATTATCTTGTTCATTTATATTCATTTTCTTGTTTGTTTTGTTTATTTTTCTTTGTATTTCTTCTTATTTTACTTATTTTTCAACCAATTTCTTCTCATTTAGTGCATAGCCTTCTCTTTTTCTTCATTTTCTTAATTATTTTGTTCATTTTTGTTCATTTTTTTTATTACTGCTTCCATTATTTGCTCATGACAGTTCAAATATTGCAAATGCAAAGCTCTGCTTTAGTTTATGCCTAGATTTGGTAGTTGATGAAAATTTGACACCTTATTTTCTCTCAGATGAAGCACAGTGGAAAGGAAACATAAAATAAATCGTGTCAGAAAGTCTAATTCTAGTGTTAAGTCAGTTTAGAGCAGATGTTCAACTACTGTACTGGACTTTGCCTTTGTAGGGTAGAATAATACACTAACCAGATATGCTTATGCACACTCCCAGTATTTGCCTGTATTCCCACGGCAGGGCCAGTGTTTTCTCTTCCTCTGGAGACATGAGTTCTATTTCAGGGAGTGGAGCAACAAGACGGGGAAGAGACAGGTGCCAAGGAAGTCAGCGCAGAGATCTATGAATAACAAACTGAAGGAGAAGTGGATAATGGTGTGTTTGCAACAGAAAGTAGTTCATAACTACAAAAACAATTGTTCATTTATGTCTTTGTGAAGGTTATAGTTATACCTTTACAGTCAGACTACATAAACGATAACTGATGGATCACTGTTTGGATTTCCTCTTTTGTGATACTCTTAGCAAGTCCCATCTCTTTCCAAATTTATGTCCATCAAGTTGTCACTCCCTCTTTCTCTCAACATCTCTCTTGGAAAAACGGAGCACCCACCTCCCATCTCTGTACAGTAAATCATTCTCGCTTTTGCTCTTTATGCACAGCTGCAAGTTGGATATCCGCCCTTCAACATTTCGACACAGCATTTGACAGAACATTTCCTCCTCGTTGTCAAAAAACGCACACATCAACACACATAGATTTCATAGTATCATAGTTGATGAGAAAATATCAAAATATTTCATCTCCAATCACTTTGTCCATTTTCATAAGAAACCAAATGGTCAGTATTAAAAACACACACACTTTATATCCAAGCTGTTGTGTCAACACTGACAACCTCTGCATACTCATCTCATGGTGTCACAGTGATCCTGCAGAATCCTTGGACAAATTACATTCCAAGGATGCCCTATGCTTTTCCCAGAAGTTATCTACCAAACAACAATCCTACTTGTTAATTATGAAGGCTTTCTGAAACACCATATGCAAACAAGAAAAAGGCTCAGTATATTGGCTGCAGGCAATGTACAGAAAAAACATCCATGGTGAAAAAGACCTTTGTAGCATCCACTAAAGTAAAATAAATCCCCACAAGACACAATATTCAAGGGGTGAAATGTATAGGAAGCACAATGCCATCTTTTGTAGTAATTTAGTAATTTTAACCCTTTCAGGGACAGTGGTCAAAACAGTGGACAGCTATTCAAAAGTTGTTTTCTCCCACATGAATGAGTCTTAATGTCACAGTTGCACATCAGTCACTACAGTGGACACTAGTGTGTCATGCCATACACTGCCACCCACTCCTCAGCTTTTGTAAGTGCAAAAAGAAATTCTCTAAAACAAGACGGCTGACACACGTGCAGATGCGCCTTGCTGGGGAGGAATATCTGTCCATTCCTTCTATTCTAGGAGACCCTTGCAGGTAGAAAAAACAACTAAGGAGTAATATAATTGTTAAAATATCCAAGTATTGATTTTGTGATTTGTGGAAATTGTGATTGATCATGTGTCCACTAAATTGGAAAAATTAGAAAAATGAAGGTGATTTTTTTTTACATGCCTAAAGACTAATAAAAACACCTGGGGGAAAAAATCCTAAAGTAGGTTCTCATAATTTGTGCATGAAAGGGTTAATACCATTTCACCTAAGACAGGGGTCTGCATCCCACAGCCCACATGTAGCTTTGGCTCTGGAATATTGCTATATTACCGTACTGCAAATTAATTGTAAATGTAGTTCATTGAGTGATCAGAATGGATTGTTCAAGCTTTTCATTGGGTCAACAATTTGTTTATTTGACTCATTTTTGGTCATTGTTCTGGACATTTTGTCAATTTTTGTTCATTATTTTTTGTTTGTTTTAGTTGATTATGGTGTTAATTTTTTTCTCATTTTCTTCATTATTTGTTCATTTTTTTGTTTTTTGGATGCTTTGGTTCAATCTCTTGATAATTATGTACATTATTCACTTTGTTCATTAGCATGTTAATTTGTTGATTTAATACTTATTGAGCTTATTTTGTTTATTTGTATTACAATGTGTTTAATATTTACTCATCTACATGTCATTCTTGTTTACATGTAGAAAAAAATAAGATGCCAAGGAAATTGAGACCTGTTAGTATAATTAATTAATTACTTAATTAATTACCCTGACAGCTCCTCAGCAAGTAAAGGTTGCTGAAAGCTGGCCTGAGATAAATATGATTTATTTAAAGAACTAAACTATCCAAACAAACAGAATGTAAAATGGCAGTGGATGGTGCCAGATCCAGGAGTACAGAGGCTAAAACCAATTTTTAAGGAGAATTTTGCAAAAGGCGATACAAGTGCCAAATCTGGCACAGCTACCCTCCAAGGGATGTCTATCCCACATGGCATGTGTATTTTAAGATGGTTGCCATCATGTGATATCTTAAAAATAGTTTCAGAGAAAAACACAAAATTTGGCACAAAAGTTCACTTGGATACAGGGATGAAGTGCAGTGATGTTGGACCTACTTTTACAGATCAGTATTGTGTCTTGGTGTTGAAGCATATTTTTTTGCCATTCTGTATGCAGTTTACTTGTGAAATACCCTTCTTTTATATGACAAAAACATTTTGAATTAACTTAATGCCTTTTAGAAATAAGAACAGTGTTGCATGTCAATAATAAAATATCAGAAATAAACCAATCAATGCATATTAAAGGAACCAGAGATGCAAATGCAGTCAGTAGGTGTGTTTTCATCACCTCAGTTAAATGTGCATTTTGAAAATGTACATTTAATTTCATGATGGAATCACCTCAAATTTCAAAAAAGTTTGAAATTTCACATCACAAACTTTCTCACGTAAAGGAGGTGGGAAAGTCTGCTATATCAAAAAAAAGTAAATGTACCTATGTTGATGGAAATAACAAATGTGAAAAATGTGGAAATGTCAGCCACTTGCTAATTTAAGTTAATAGTTCAGCTAAGGCTACAACACAATCCCTCCATCTCTTCTGAGTAACCTTGAACACATCCATGTAAGCAAACAGCAATGTTACAATAAGCTCAAGAGCACATGGGTGGAGGATAAAACTTAAAAGGTTTTCCATTTTCTTAGAGCAACAGCAGCAGTAACATTAAGCAGCTTCAGACCTCTTCAGATTTTGGCAGTGAAATATACTTTTTTTTTAATCATGTCACCATTTGGACATGAATTCTAGCCTCCCATAGCTGTTGGCTACAGTTAAGCACCTCCCAAGATTCACAAATGGTAGTTCATAGAAACCAATATAAATGCGCATTTCCTTTTAGCGAATTTCTGAAAAAATTGTTTTAAAATGCAATACTTTTGGATGTAAACCCAGCTACTGGAAAGTTTATTGTATCTTTAGCAGGACACCTTGACCTTTGGCCATCAAAATCATTGCATTTCATTCTTGCATCAAATACGCTAACATTTACAAGATTTGGTAAGATCATTCCTGAGATATCTTATGTTAAATATAAACGTAATGGCAGCCACCATGAAAAATGACAACCATGTTGGATTTCTTCTGGCCAGATTTCCTATGTATCTTCTGAACAGTCACTGTATCACATTTGCTGCCCCTATAGCTACTTACAAACATTTGTTTCATATTGTGCTAGCCTAATTTGTAAATGCTTCGTTAAATGTCATTGCTGAAAAAACGTGTTTTCTGAGCAAAAACTTTTTTTTTTTTGGCTATCGTACTCTTTTTGATCAAAGAGTACACGCAACTGAAATTATCTGCTGTAGTAACAAATGAATTACTACAGAGACAGGAAGGTACCCATACATGAAATTCTGACCATGCATATAGTGAGTGTATGTATACCCACCCACACGCAAATGCAGCAAGGAGGGAGATAAATCAGTCTATGAGCTGGATCACAGAGATCCATATTATGTGGTTACTTAGTTACAGCACATTAATAAAAGTTGTCCGAGTCACCAGTGAGAGGAGAAGAGAAACAGCTGTCTGCAGAAGGTCAGATGGAGGAGGAGGATGACTACTCCCTAATGCTCTTTGTGCATGGATTCTTGTGTATGTGGGTGATTAAGTCTGCACACTTTCATAATTGGGTTTTACATGAAATATCTCCTCTAATGATTGCTTCTGACTACAAAGGATCAGACTCAGAGACATATTCAGTAGCCCCTGTCAAATGTGTTTGTGCCATGTAGCTGACCTCTGTGCAAATATTCCCCATTTGAGGTTTTTTTTTTTTTACACCTATTAAACCTCACTGTCATTACATTTCTATAATCACAGGAAGCTGGCCTCAGCTGTCATTGCAGATTTACAGTGAATAGGAGATGATTTTATTTTGTTGTTTTAGTTTCACAGGCCAAATTCACACCCACACAATCCTATACGACATGGTGACAATTTTTTGAAGGAGCATTTCCGTCCACTTCCCAAATGGACTACCACCACCTGCTCATCAGATTTCTGGGAAAATCTCATCAGCTGCCCTAGGCTGCGAGAGAGGAGTCTGCTGTTACAGACGAGCAGGGTTACAGGGGTTAAATCTCCAACAAGAGGCCGATTTACAGCCATGGACAGGAACCATCTATCAGCACTCTGCTGCCTGTCACCAAACAGGGCATGCAAACAGAGTCGCCTTGGGCCAAAGTCAGCATTCAAAAAACAGATATATACATTCAAAATGAACAGAGAGACACTGCACACAACAAAACCCTGCTGCTCATCTCATTATGCAAAGTAATTTTATGTGGGTTGCAAACCATGTAAACAAGACATTTTAGGACCCAAGTCTTTTCCCTTTAGGCTGTAATTTAAAAAAAGACAATGAGTGTGTTTCAAAATCTTTCAGTTTTCAGAGTCATTTGACTCATAAACATGGTTTTAATGTATAAGCTGTGCATCACCAAAAATCAAGTGAGCAAATGAAATAAGGCAAGAAATAATTTTTTTAATTATCTAGTTATTCTGTATTCATGAAATATTATTTGATGTCTGAAAGATACATAAAACCAAAACATATGCAGACTGAAACTGCCAAGCCTGAACTAGACTGGAAGGATTTGGAGAAGGTCATGGGATTAAAACCAAATAGTGGAACAAAATGGAAAATAAAAGCAACTAGATATTGATGTGGTTTCCTTTGTAACATAATAATAGAAAATGTGATAATTATAGCATTTAAGATTTATGGTGGTGACTTAATACTTTATTACAACATATACGGTCAGTATATCATTTATATGTGTAGAATAAGTACATACCACCGCATGTTTGGGGAAATGATTGGGGAGTTTTAGTTTTATGACGTCATGGAGATAATCTTCACCTACTGTGTTCATTTTCACAGACGGGTATGATTTACATATATGACACTTTTGTCTTTTCAAGATGTTTTTTAGCACCATAGACTATGTATATTACTGGACAAAGTGACCATGACGGTACCCATTAGTTTCTGAAGGGCTGTTTTGAGGCAAAACGAGTTGTCACTTCCTGGATGGCATCTTGGAGCCAAAAACAGGATGTAACCATACTATATTTGGAGGATCGGTTCCCCAGTGGTGGTATTACAACTTAAAGTTACTTTCATATTGGCCTCACCGAACAGCCCCGATCATTGCCCCTAGGTTAGCACTAATAAAATAATAAAAATTCCTAAGTCATTTTTAAAAATTTTATTTATTTGACCTTTATTGAACCAGGTAAGTCAGTACAGAACTCGCTCTCATTTACAATGATGACCAAGGCCCCATTGGCCGGTGTTGGGATTGAACCCAGGACCTTCTTGCTGTACCCACTGCGCCACAGTGTCATATAATTGAGTGTGACTTTGATCTTTTTCCTTAAAGGTCACAGCATATTTCAATCAGCATAGTCAGTAACCCAGTTATTTAGTACATGACATTTTCAACCTGACTACATAGCTGGAAATTTATGGCAAAGATCAAATTCAAGGTAATTTGATGAGTCAGAGATAACCTGGGTGTAATTTAACAAATTTTAAAATTTGGTGTCTCTAGCTATGGTCATTTTGGTACTACAGTGGTACCTTGGACAACAAACTCTTCTGACAATGAAAAATTCCTTGTCAGAGGCAAAAAAATTGCCTCTGACAACGAATTTTAACCCTGATAATGAATAGTCACTTCTGGGTCTCAGCAAAGCTAACAGCCATTAGCCAAGCTAACAGAGGCCAGCGGCTAACAGCCATTAGCTTGTGTTATGGAGAGGCTACTGCTGCTTTGGATCAAAGAGAAGGAAATCGCTAGTGATACTGTACCATCATTGAAGCCATTGGGCCGCGGCGTGTCTGCTCCCGGGCCGCGGCGTGGTGGAGTTGTTTACAGTTATGGACGTGTGCAGTGTCCAGGGACACACTACCAACTCATAAGCCAAGGTAAGAATACATTCTAAATCATTTTTAGAACTAATTTCATGCATTATGTTTCAGATAATTAGTAAATGTGCAGGTATGGGTCTGTAATACATACTTTATATGGGAATTTGTCATGGGTCCAGAACAGATTAATTGGTTTTACATGTATTCCTATCGAAAAAGTCTCTTCGGATAACGAGAAATGCGGATACCGAGCGGATTAAACTCGTTGTCCAAGGTACCACTGTATATGGACTCCTTTTGGCAAATTATATTTTCCTATCACAACTTCCCAAACTTTTGTAAATGATGTTATTGGGTCCATTTTATATCTAAGAACTCCCACTAAACGTTTAACCGCCAACATGGCTTGAACCAGGAAGCCCTGTATCTCTCTTTCTATCTCCTTCCATCTTGATTCATAATTTGGTTTACACCAACATGCTAAAGGTCTGAGATGAGCCGCATAAAAGTATTCTTTTAAATTTGGCACAGCCATCCCTCCACTGTATTTAGACAACTGAAGTGTTGTAAACCTTATTCATGGCTTTTTGCCTCTCCAAATAAATCTTGTCTGTATTTTTGCATTTCAGGGGAAGGGTATGCCACCTTGCCATATCTCTCTGAACATCTTCTTGAATTTTGTTATAATTAGTTTCAAGCATATCATACAATGTTTTAGTTAGAATTACACCAAGATAATTCATTGTTTTCGAGTCCCATTTCAAATTGTATGCCTTTTTGGTTTGTTGAGATGGTGAATAGTTAAATGACAACATTTGTGTTTTTGTTACATTCAGTTCATACCCTGAGTAGTATCCAAATGTTTCAAGTAGATCCATTAATTTGGGGAAACACACGTCTTCTTCTT
>JAQQAE010015302.1:0-12097 GCA_029823295.1 Pseudamia nigra
TATGTTTGAAGCCTGAAATGTGGCGAAAGGTTGAAAAGTTCAAGGGGGCCGAATACTTTCACAAGGCACTGTATATCTTCAAAACACCAACTGTCAAAGGTTTAGCTATCTGTGTCCAGTGCAGTTTTATTACACTATTTGGAGTGCCATGTGGCTGTAATTTTGAATGTGTTTGTTTGAGGAACCTGTTAAATGGTGTAAAGAGGAAGATGTCACCCTGCCAGCATAAGGAGACACATAGGGTGCATAGTTTTTAAGGCATCCACTGCTTAAACCAAGCGAGAATTTAAATAGTTCAGGTGCAAAAATATTGGATGGATAGACGGACGGGTGGATGGATAGATGGATGGATGGACTGTTGGATGGATGGAGAAATTGATGGATGGATGAATGAAAGGATGGATGGATGGACGGACTGATGGCTGGATGGCATAGACGGATGGAGAGATGGATAGATGAATGGTACAGTTTGTTTTTTTTTTAGCAAAATGTAATATGAATATTTGTGTGTGTATAAATGTGTTTGTGTGTGTATGCATGCATTGATTGTAATTGTGTTTATTGTGAAGCCTGTTGTTGACATTCTGTGGCTCCACTTTCCCACTGACACCAGTGCCAAGTTCAAGCTCATCAACATCAATGCCAGACTCTAAGCCTGTACGGGTGTTCAAACACAGCTCCTTTGATGCATTTGAGCTTGTTTTTTTAACCAGCAGTCATACAATTTTAGTTCAGGCCATGATAATCCTGCTCCCAGCTCTTGATGCGTTTGCCTCTAGACCATCAAAGTGCGGATGCTTCCCTGGAAACAGTTGTTTAAGCTAGCAAAAATGCAGAGCACTTGCATGGAATTCAACACTTGACTGGAACCAGTCTGTAACTGCCTTTGTAGAGAATGGACAAAATGGTGTTTTTTATTGTAGCTCAGAGGGCTTTAATTTGCCTTTTTATAGCAATTTCTAGTATTTTTATTTTTGGCCACAGAATAGGTGTATTTCTATCTTATGTCAGAACAACGTTGCTGTCATAATATAAATAAGGTTTTATTTATGATTAGACTGTCAGTAAATGTAAGTCCCAGTTTGTGTGCCAAGATATTAACCTGAAATATACCAGTGAGGAGGAGAATTGGATCACAGTATAGAAAAGCCAGTGTAAGCAGTTTCTTAATAGCAAAAATAGAGTGTCACTGCCAACCCCCTCTCCTCCCCGCGCACACACACACACACACACACACACCGAGAGTGTGTTCAGGGATGAGTGGGGGCTGTGGGGAGGGCAGAGCTTCTTTAAGGCTAATCAAATCCAGTGGAGACAGAGGCAGAGTCGGCTGCCTGTCTGCCAGCCAACCAGCCTGCCTGCTATTTTTAGAAGCTGGGTCCTGACGATGGCAGTTGAGCTCTCTTCACAGATACAGATCCTAGCTCATGATACAGATATTTATAACTGCCACAGCTGTCTGCCCAAGTGTGAAACTCCTGCTGAACAGCCAAATCATTTTCATTCTTGGCTCAGGATTCAAATTGTTCCTTGTTTTTTCTGTCTTTTGCCTTCGTCAGTATAAACTTTGTTCAGTCTAATGCAACTTTGGCTGTGTTCACACTGTAGGCAATAGTGGCCCAAAGCTTCAGGCTTCTACATGACAGTGGGAACATCTGAAATCACAGTATATATATATATATATATATTTTTTTTTCAATTTTGATCTGGTCCATGTCCATATGTGGTCCTGAATCAGATACCAGTCTAAATTCATGTAACTTTTACATCTGTATAAAGCTTAAACCCTCGAACAGCTGCCAGGCCTAACTTGCTCACAGATGGTTCATTACAGAATTTTAATAAAATATTTAAACCCTCTGTTCTGTAGCTTTTCCAGAGATTGTGTTGTGTTATACTATACTATGTTAAATATAGGCCAGATACATCCCGATTCAAAATTTAAAAATATGTGCATTTATACCTGTAGCAGCAAAAGGGTACATTCCCTATTGAAACTCATTAATTTTTGACCAGTTTCTGTTTCTGTATTTGGTTACATTGGTTGTTGACATTCTTTTGCTCATATTATTTTTTGTGTTCTGCTTCTCTGGTATAGAGAAAATATGCAAACTAGTCTTCCACCAGAAAACAGACGCTTTGTGAAAATGTAGCTCTGCCCCACTTTGTCAGATCTGGCTGTGTTGTGAGCGTATCTTTTGAGGTTTGCGATTGATGCCAAGTCTTGCTTTGGATGTAAACAAGTCAAGAGCATTCTTTATCAGTGTTTATCATACCTTGACTCCAGAGAAATTGAGGAAATGGTAGGTAGCAGCAAAAGGCAATAAATCCTTCTACCTATCAAGTATAGCAAAACATTTTACTTTTGACTAGTGTGAGTTGAAGGATATTATCAGTCTCTCTAGGCTGAACTGCGCTGCACTGCATAAAGGATAATCCAGAGGAAAAAAAGTGCCTTGAGCTGAAAAGAGTTTATAAATTGATTTCCTATCATTTACAATATAATACTAAAAAATCTGACACTGTGTAATGGCCGCCTCTAGCCTGACTTGAAGGTCATATCTGTGATTTTGCTTGTTAAAAGTTCAACTGGCATTTTCTGTCAGCATGTCGATTTCCAGAACACATAGTAATGTAGCATTTTAGTTCTAGTTTAGAATTACTGTATTTGCAGGATTCTCTAAAGGCATATCAAAATTGCAGATGCCCATTGTAAAAAATCTACTGTACAGAATACATTAATACAGTGGTACCTTGGACAGCGAATTTAATCCGTTCCGGTGTCACGTTCAGTATCTGAATTATTCGTTTTCCGAAGTGAAGCTCATCAAGAGAATGCCAAGAGTGTGCAAAGCAGTAATCAGAGCAAAGGGTGGCTACTTTGAAGAAACTAGAATATAAGACATGTTTTCAGTTATTTCACACTTTTTTTAAGTACATACAGTACATAATTCCATATGTGTTCATTCATAGTTTTGATGCCTTCAGTGAGACTCTACAATTTAAATAGCCATGAAAATAAACAAAACGCATTGAATGAGAAGGTGTGTCCAAACTTTTGGCCTGTACTGTAACTGCCACAATGATTTGGTTACATGCCAAGAGCAACATACTGTGTTCCCATTTACAGTTTAAACAACACATGACATGAAATGCAGAATTATTCTTGGCAACACAACAGTATGTAAACTACACTGCATAATGGTTTTATTATTTTATGCAACTGTACAACACATTATAGTACTATCTTGCTATATTACAATAAGTCTAAGTTACTATGATGCTTCAGCAGTGGCCGAAAGACCCACCAAGGTAATGTAATATGAATAAATTAACTTGTGTCTAAACATGGTTAAGTAGCTGAAACTGAAATAAAATGAAACCAGTGAAAATAAAGGTAGAAAAGTGTATTTGTATCCATCTCTCCATCACAGAGCTGCTTCTCTGCTGTCTGAAGCCTCATCCTTTTGGAGATTTTGACAAGTACCTCCCTCAGTCAAAGATTTGGCATTATTTAACATAACTGTCTCGGAACAACAAATGGGCTAAGCACCACATCCATCCTCTCATGGTGCTGAGCTTGTAATGTGCAACAGTCTGTCTATCTTAACACCTAATTTTAGGTTTTTGCTGCCAAGTTGCTGAAAAGTTTTTTAGCGCTGCCTGTAGAAGTCATTGTGAAGGCCACCTCTTATGCACATAAACACAAAAACCAGCACATCCTGCACTTCCACAGTCACCGGCTATTCGCCAACATTGTTATTCCTATAAGCCTTTTAATCTCTGAGCAGTTAATTTACTTGTCGGACAAACAAAGGAGTTTAACGCTACAGCTCCAAAACCATGGCTGTTCCTCCCTTGACTTTTTCAGCTTGTTTGGTGTAGTGCTGCCTGTTGTCTTCAGGCTAGGTTGCAAAAGAACATGAAGCACATCCCCCTCGTGCCTCAGTGATAGATTATGGTAGGAAACATCAATGAGGAGGAATAGGAAGATGGATGGCGTTCGGGGTGGGGATGTGTCACCAAGAGGCTGATTCGCATATGGAAACCCACAGGGATTGGCATACAGTTGATTTTTTTTTTTGACCTGTGTATGAGTCACATATGAGAAGATCCTCGCTACCTCCTCCATCTCTGTGGACTGTGTATCTGCTTCCATTCCTTGTCCTATCACTCACCAGCAGAGATGCAGCAGCGTCTGCTGGCTCTTTTATGCCCCAGGTAGTGGCTGGATAAGCCCAAATGTAATTATGTGCTTCAGTCTTTCTCAACCACAGCTGTCATTGCACTCGTGATAATGGAGTATAAAATTTACTCCACTGAATTTCTTTATGCAGAAATACTGCACATATTGAGCGAAGTCATTTGCATGTGAAGATTTTCTTTTGCTTTTAATTATTTGCCTTGTGGTTAATATTTTCTGTTGGCTGCTGAGTTTCAGAAACTAACTGAAATCTTCCAGTATTCTTTGGTCACAGGAGAATTGTTAATATTTGAATTAATTTTGAAAAACAGGGCTTCATTTCCTTTGAGAGTCACCAAACCTGCAGGCCCACAGTTGCAGTGTTGGCAGAAAGTCAATATGACAGTTCACAGCAGATTTTTGCCGTGAGGGCCCCCCTTTTCGTGGCAGGTAACCTTCCTGAACGTTTTGCTTCTACATCTTGTTTATGCTTTTCTACAAGATACAGCAAAGACAAGTGAGCGAAGTTCATCTGGTCCCTGATGACTAGCTGCTGCAATGTCAACTCTTAAATCAGTTTCAAGAATATAGCCATGTTATTCATTTCTTCAAACCTGTGATATACTGCATAGGATCTCATCTACGGTCATACAAAAAAACAGATATTTTCCTCAGACAAGTTGAAAGATGTCTTGTAAGAATTTCTCTTTTTCTGTAAGTCTACAGATCCTAATGCATTTGGAGTCACCTGTGATTCCATTGTTTATTATTTTAATTGTTGAAATAAATGAAATTGTCCATTGATGCATTGGGCTTCAGTTCATTTGCAACTGGAGCCCAATGCCCAATCAACTTAGACTCAAGGATGAAATGAAAAAGAGTTGGGTGGCCAAAGCTCAAGGTCACTAGAAGCTCACGAAACATAATTTAGGCCACAAAGTAGTGACTGCATCAAAATGGATTTGAATGATAAGTGTGGATGTCCACAATAATGTTTGTAGTATTAAATCAGATACTGTATATAGAATTGCATTTTCAATGCGCAAAATTTAAATTAAACTGAAATATAGTGAAAAAATATTCAGTGGGGTTGTCAGGTATAAAAATGGGCTCCCTAATTATGCATGTCCTGTCACTGTTACATCTGTATGATGACGAAACAAATCATGAGCCATATAATGTTTGAAATTTGTAATGTCTTAACCCATAGCTGTTTTCAATATTCTCTTTATTCATTGATTTTATGTTATAAGTTTACAACTGGTTTAAGGATAGTGTTACGGTTCAGTCCGAAGGGATGTGGGTAGCGTAGGGTTTTTCTGAGACACATTGGGAAGAGGTGTGGTTTTGTAAGGTCTCATCAGTGGCATGGGGGGCAGCTGTGGAAGATACGAGCTGATAAGAGAGAGAGGCGAAGGAGCTGCCATCAGAATCGAGAGGACAATTGAGATGAGACACAGCTGAGAGACAACGGACCGCACCGAACCGCGGACTGAGAACCGAACGTCAAGGATCATGTCGTCACACTTTACTTTGGTATATAGCACTGCTTTTCAATTATTTTCTGTTATGCCCATCCCTAGGAAGAAGAAAACATTTTGCCCCCCCCCCCACTATAAATTATATCATTTGTCTATAAAATTGTATCTTTACCATTGTATCCTTATTACCATTAAAGAAAACAAAATAAGAAAAAAGAAAGAAACATAGTTCAACTTACAACAAAGAAAGACTTTATTCACACAATGTTAATTAGTAACAGAAAAGATTTAAAGTGCATCAATTTGCCTGAAATTGTCACTCAGGTAGGCCAGTTTTCCCAGGAAGTTCTCATCACTAAATTTTTCTGTGACTTCATACTTGTGCTCCTGCTCTAAAAACATTCTTATCTGCTCTCTGAGCCCAAAAACTCAGGACAAGACTTTTCCTTGCGACAGCCACCTTGCTTCACTGTGATCGAGCACAGCTTGATGTTCAGCTCCCCTCTCCTCACAGATAGCAGAGAAGTCTTTTGTTTTTAGTGGTCTGGTCTTTATAAAATAAGACTACACCTATAATGTCAGTCATAACCTCACTTAATTCAGGGGAAAGGTGCCTTGACGCAAGTGCTTCTCTGTGTATAATCCAGTGTGTCCACTCAGCATTAGGTGAGGCCTTTTTGATGAGTGCCCCAACTCCTTTTCTCATTCCTGCCATGGTCTGTGCACCATCAGTGCAAACACGAATGCAGTTCTCCCACTTTAGCCCATTTTCAGTCAGGAAGCAGTCCAACATTTTGAATAGCTCTTCAGCTGTGGCTCTGTTTCTGATATTATTTACAAAAAGTAGATCCTCACACAGGGAGTTTGTCATGTCAAAACTTACATAAGCAGTAAACAGTCTTTGTTGCTGTCAGTTGCTTCATCAAATTGTAAGGCAAAACGTTTGTCTTTGTCTACCAGCTGTTCTTGAAGATCGTTAGCAATATCATTTATATGTCTGGCGACAGTGTCATTGGACAGAGGAATAGTTTTTATTTTTGCAGCACTTGCGTCATCCAGCATGACAGACTGTCTAATGCTGCAGGAAGTATCAGCTCCTCTGCTATGGTGTGGGGTTTTTTGCACTGAGCAACCTTATATGATGCTAACAGTGCTCGCTGGTTTACTGAAGTAGCGTTCACAAAGTGGGATGATTGTTTGCAATATTCGGCACATTTTCACTGAAAAAACTCCAGCAGCTTATCGGCATAATTGGTGTGTAATGTCTTCAAGTGGCGCCTTAATTTATTTGGCTTTGTGCTGTCCACTGCCAGCATTTTTAGAGACCGTAAACACACCAGTCTTTCTTCGTCCCCCACCGTTGTCACAGTGAAGCTGACCGATACATATTCGTTGTCATATTTTCTTGTCTTAGCGTTTGGGTGACTTTCTTTTGTCTCATTATCTCCGTCTCTTGCCGCCTTTCTTTTCGCCCCTGTTACAAATTTTTCCATGTTGTCTCTTGAGGTTTTATTTACTGCATTTCATATCGTTTGCTGGGTGCAAAAAAGCCCTACACCATAGCAACAACGAAAGCGCCACTGCCACCTACTGTAGTGGATGTGCCCCCCCAGGGAGGCAAGCCCCACTATTTGAGAAGCACTGGTATATATTCACCTTAACAAACTTTGAACAACAGCCCGCTACCTAAGAGTGGGCTAGCTGTTCAAC
Organism: Pseudamia nigra; assembly: GCA_029823295.1. Lineage (NCBI taxonomy): Eukaryota > Metazoa > Chordata > Actinopteri > Kurtiformes > Apogonidae > Pseudamia > Pseudamia nigra. Next base: position 7,375 of record JAQQAE010015302.1, read on the forward strand.
CGGAAAAGGACACAGGCAGAGGGACAGACCGACGCCGTGGATATTACCTTTGCCATGTCCGCAAGCAGACGTGCTGGGTGAGTCCTCAATCATTCCCTCCTCCTAGCTTAGGGCTGAGTGCACATACTCAGGGCAATTACTGTTCATGTAAAATGTACAACTCTTGTCTGGGTTCTCGGGCAACTTTTTATGAGCAGTGGTGAGACAGGTGGCGTTGGAGAGCAACATTTGGACGAAAAGTTTGCGTTATGGCTCCTAAGAATTTACTGAGATGGATTTTCAGGACAGTCACTATTCAATGTAGTGAATCTGTCAGTGTCAAATAACAGCAATGTCTGTGAGAAATTTAAGTCTTTGTATTGAAATTATTACGTAGACAAATGGGATGAACTTAAATCTCAGAGCACAGAATAAATAAAATGAAAGCTGTGTAAAATTTCTTCTTTAGATACAGATTCAGAAGCAGTCTTGGAGCTTCACTTCACACTGATGGACACTAACATGTCTTTAGCTTTGAAAAACAATCATAGTTTTTAGGTCTGTCAATCAATTAAAGCCCAACAATTGTCTCAGTCCTTAAGATTTACTGTAACTTACAGCACACAATCATTCAGCTCTTCAAAACTGGCTCAGTAATAATAAAACAAAGGCCACGTACCTTTTGAAATTCAAAATCATCTAAGCCATTCTAATGAGATGTCAGTGTAGAGTGCATCCATTTATCTGCCAATAATTTAAATGGTGATCACAGCAACAGGTATTCATGTGGTCCATGTTCAGTTGCATGGTGAATTTTATAAAGGTCCACATTTTTTAACCAAATATTAAAAAACAAAAAAAGATTCTTTTGTTCCGAGTGATCAATGACTCAGAGAAACTGTTCAGCTTCCTTTATATTTAGATTTATACATCAGGCCAAGAATTTATTGCGCTGCCACTTTATTATCTGCATGTAAGTCTTAAAGTTGTTATGCTGCTTTTCCAGATTGCCACTTTATTATCTCAGATTGTAGTTTTAAACATGTGTTGTGCGAATGTGTGTACCGTACTTGTCTTATTCAGTATATCCCAAGAGAAGCCAACCACAATTTGGTTGTACACCTGGTATAATGACAATAAAGATTCTTTCCTTCATTCAAACCATCATGCATGAGTGCTTCAGCTATCATTGGTTGCACATATAATGTGTGAATATGGCCACAGTGGCATATACTAATAATTTGCTCTATTACAGTCTACAACTCAAAGCTGTGAGACTATCGGTACTCAAAATCTGTTTGATTGAAAAGTCAGTGACATTACCGCTATTTGCAAAAGTAGCGGTAAAAGTGCTTTGTATTGCACTGATGATCTCAGCTGCTGTAGAAGGGAGACAAATCACAGCTGCAGTTATTGAGTTCATTGTGTAAAAACTGACCAGGCTCTGGATGATGGAGGTACCGGTGGCAGCTGCATGAACTGCCTCATCTGACAAATTTACTCACACCTTAAGTGAGCTTATCAAGTCTCAAATTTTATAAGTCACACAGTGTGTACTTTTCTCATTTTTTGTGGATTTACAACTCAGCTGTCACAAGAAGTACAGCATTATCATCAGCCATTCTCTTGGTGAAATCCTGGCTCCATAGTTGATGCTTTCTTTGCTTTTTTCTCTCAGATATGCCACCAATTCCTTGAGTGCCCTCTTGTTTTTATGTTCTCACTGTATAATCAATACCAGATATGCAGCTGTAGTAAATAGTCCAGTAGCATTTTAAGATGCGTATCTAGTTACAAAAAAGTCTAATATTCTGTGAAGATGAGTACTTCAGAGTGCTTTTGCTGCGCAAGTGTTAAAATTCGCTCGATAATCCTGTCATTTTTTAAGTTACTTATTTCAGTGCTGCATTGGGAAGGAACTCTCACCATTTAAGTTCCTTTGCAACCTGAACAAAGAATAAATGACCTCCACAATTGTCCAGGTGTACCACCACTGACTCTGTTTGGGGACCTGGACTTGAGTATGAAGTTCAGTCCCACCCATAGATGCCATGACAGACTCCTAGGTTCTGTATGTGTGTGTCCCTGGATTTGCTGGTGTATGCAAGCCTGGCGGGTGAAATTAGTAGAGAATCAAGCATTTCATCATGCTTACTGGACTTGAATCCATGTGTGAAATCCAGTGAGCCAGGCCAAGCGTGGCTCCATATGCTGCCACGCTCAGTGACTGAACCGGTGTCTAACAGATCACCTTCCACTGTAGCTGTTTATACATCACCATGCGTCATCATTTCGCTTTTTTAGTTGACAAGTAACTGTTAGTGATTTGTGTGTATACATGTGGTGTATAATTTGGTATGCAGTGGTACAGATGTGTGTGTGCGTTTGTCTGCTGATTAATCGCCATGCAATTTTTCATGTTTTTTAGCTGTTGGTGCTTCTGTCTTTCAGCTCTGCTTCTTCTCCCACCTTTGGAGTCAACTTCACATCTCTGTGGTTGACTACCTCTATGGTTGCTGTTCTGATATACTCAGAACAGCAGTGCAAGGGCCACAGGTGATGTGATGCTTCTCCCTGAAGTCGCTCCAGCTGGTAAATGGTGTGACACCTGCTCAGGACCACAGGGTTAGATAAAAGAACAGCCTTTTCATGTCTGAGGCACCAAGGGGTCCAAAAATGTGTGTGTGGGATGTAACAGTCACCACAGACAGATGCCACTCTCCCTTGACAAAATTTTGTTCATCCTCTTTCATGACTCACAAGCTATAATCACATTGAACCATATGTAAATGAATTAGTCAGCACTCAGAAAATCTAATTACTCAGGCTAAAATGGCTCTTTCATTGTAAGAATTCACAGGAAGTATTCATGTGCAAGAAACAGACACACCTGGGTTTTCACTGCATGTGTCACCTCCATGTGCCAACCCCTTGGGTTAATGTCTGCAGTTCCTCAAATGGACATGTGAAGCTGAACCCAGTGAGTGTGTCCTCAGAGACTACCAAGTTAAAATGTCCATCTTTATAGTCTGGTTTTGTTCTGTGTTGCTAATTTAGAGCATCTGCACATCCTTAAAAAGTCCTAAAATATCTCTTATTCAACTACCGTATATGAAAATAAGGCTTTAAATGCCATAAAATATTACATTTGAAATTGATTAAAGTGATTAAACTGCATGTACTTAATGTTTGTCTGTTTCATTTTGGACTCGAGGTTTTTGATTAGAAAATTTTTTTTATTCATTTTGTGGAAGGTTTTGTTTTTCTTCAAGTTTTTTGTCAAGTTTTTTTGCCCCTAATATTTGGTTCAGTTTTTGTTCATTTTTTTGAACATTTTGTTGGATTTTTTTATTCTGTTTTTACTTGGATCGGTGCAAATCTTTTTTCTAGTTTAATTTGCTTTCTTGGTTATTTTATTCATTTTGTGGAATGACTTTGTGGACAACAGTGACACTGTGGTTTACCAGCATGTCACAGAAATAAAGCCCTGGGTTCGAACCCAGCGGTGGCTGAGTTTGCATATTCTACCCGTATCTCTGTGGGTTCTCTCTGGGCTTGTTCCCACAGCCAAAAACATGCACTAGGGAGTAGAGTAATTGTCATTCTAAATTGGAAATGAATAAACTTTTACATTTGTGGAGTATTTGTAATTTTTTTGGAAATATTTGCTCTTTTTTTTTTATTTTTGTGTTTCACAGAATCTTAGACGTGTGTTTCACGTCTAAGATTCTGGCTTCATAAACATTACTGGAGAGGAGGTGTGCTATTTTTTCTGCCAAATGTACCCCTGGGTCCTAATTTATGCATGTACAATGACACATGTAGCCATTTTTATCTCCCGCTAAGGGGCCAATAGGTCCCAAAGGGGAATATAGAAACAGTCACTGTCCGTCCAGCTGTCCGTCCTGACATTTCTACTTATATCTCCGCAACCCCTAGAACGAGAGAAACCAAAGTTTACCTTTGGGTACATCTCTTGGGGGGAAGGGGTACCATGGTAACCTTGACCTAATTTACATATGTCATTAGGTCACATGGGCATTCGGTGACCCAACCATTTTTTGGGCTCTAGAGATCCAACCTCAAGAGCTAGGGCTCTGAAGTTTTATATGTATCTGCTAGGAGCTGGGAGACAACCTCCAGTATACCACATGACCTGATCTTGACCTTGAAGATTGGTAGTGTCTGAAAGTTGGGTGACCAACTTACTATTGAAGCATATATCGTATGAGAATTTTCCTTTCTTTATCAGCACCCTCCAGGCCCAGAGTGACCAAACTTTACATGTTAGTATATTCCCTGGGGAGAAGGGGGTACCATGGTAACCTTGACCTAATTTGCATATTTAATTAGGTCACAGGGTCATTTGGTGACCCAACCACCTTTTGGGCTCTACAGACCTAGCCTTTAGAGCTAGGACTCTTAATTTTTATATGTATCTAGAAGGTGCTCGGAGACAACCTGCAATATACCGCATGATCTGGGGCCTCATTTATAAACTGTGCATAGGAAAGATCACTACAAGTGACATAGGCTGGAAACACAGGAAATAGGTGGGCACAAAAACTTTCAAATTTATAGCAGTGTACACGCAGGTCCTATGCCTGTTTCCATTTACAGTGGGGCAAAAAAGTATTTAGTCAGTCACCAATTGTGCAAGTTCTCCCAGTTAAAAAGATGACAGAGGCCTGTAATTTTCATCATAGGTTCACCTCAACTATGAGAGACAAAATGAGAAAAAAAA
>JAQQAE010015303.1:0-12097 GCA_029823295.1 Pseudamia nigra
TAGGCCCATTTATTCTCTAGGTTAAGTCCGCATACACATACAGAGGGGTCGTTCCCTCCGGTCTCAGCGTGCATTACATTAAAGTTTGGTCTGTTTTGGAGGGGCTTATGGATCTGTCGTTAATGTAGAAAGGGGAGCAGTGCCACCGGAAACTGTGGGGGCGCTCTAGCGCAGCACAGCTCACGAAAGAATAGAAGAAGAACAGAACGCAATTTAAAACACCGAAAGATTAACAGGAAATGGCTCAACTTTTTGAGGACCGTCTGTGCCATCTTGGAGGCAAAAACAAGATGCAACCATATTCGTACGAACGGCGTACGACATACGGGAAGCTAAGTAACTGCTAGCCTACAGACGCTAAAACTTCACGAAGCAGTGTTAAACAAAGTCATATCTGGGTGGTCCAAACCCCGATTGCCAAAGCTAGCTTCAACATGGAGGAGGCCCTGGGGCAGACCCAGGAAACACTGGAGAGACCGTGTCTCTTGGCTGACCTGGGAACTCCTGGGGGTCCCCCCAGAGGAGCTGGAGGAGGCAGCTGGGGAGAGGGAAGTCTGGGCTCAGGCTGCTGGACCCTGACCAGGTTAAGCAGAAGATTATGGATGGATTGCTGGGAAGAAAAAAAAAAATCAAAATAATCAATTAAATGAACAGAAATTAACAAAATTTGAAAAGGTAAGAAAGAAACTCGTCAAGAGAATGAACAAAAGTATGCTAAAGTTCATGAAAGGCGTAAACAGTGAACAAAGTAATTAAGAAAATGTAAAAATTAAAAGAAATGAAGAAAATAAACAGGAAACAAAGTTAACAAAACACAAAATATTACAACCAAAATTACTGACCTAAAGAAAACAAGCAAAAATAAGCAAAAACAAGGACCCAAAGGAAAAAAGCAAGCAACCAATTGATCAAAAATTGCCAAAATTATCAATAAAATTAAACAAAGAAGCACAAACTGAATTCAAATGAATGAAACAGTCAATGATTTAAACAGAAATGAACCGAATATGCAAAAACTGATCAAAAATCAAACATGGACAAAAAACTGAGAGATTTACCGACGCAATCAAAAAAATGAACAAAGTATACATCAAAATGAGCCATAAGTAACAAATCTGTCAAGGCAACAAAATCAACAGAATAAGCAACAAACTGAACAAAATTAAACAAGTAAATACTCGGAACTAATCGGCCACAAAAACGAGCAGCACAAGCCAGGATGGTCAAGAAACTGAACAACAGACTAACTCAGAAATGTGAGCGTTTGGAGCCGCATAAAGATACATGTCAAGGTTTTGGGAAACAAACCACTAATTTAGTAACGTCTGAAATCCGTTTATTGAAGTAAAGCTACATGTGTTTTGGAGCATCGAGTGTGCATTTCCTGTGGTTCCACTTCCCTGCATCCATAGGTGAGTGGGACTTTTTTGAATGGACTAAGTTGTTGTGAGCCACGAGCATTTCGTGGAACCGAGCGGATTTTCTGCTCCTCATAAACCAATTAAGAGTGGAAAAGGGATCTCCTCTCATTCCTCCCCTCCATCATCCCTGTTTCTCTCTCCTCCTCCTGCGTTTCTACATTCTGTCTCTTCTTATCTTTCCTGTTTTGTCTTGCGTTATGTTCTGCGTCTTGTCCGATTCCGTCTCCTCTTCCTCACCCCCCCCCCCTTCTCTGTGTTTTAGATTAGTTTTATCATCTCTGTATTATGTTGCAGCCGTAGGGAAGTGTGTGTGCGATAGTAATCTCAGCTGTCCGATTATATCTCGTTGCTCCGTTGCTGAACCGTGAGATGGTTTATTGATATTTTGTAAGGGGAAGATAGTTTCTAAAGAGGAGCGCTTCATGATTTTACCCCTGATCTAACTAGGCAACTTGGGGATTAAGAACTCCTTTCAACTAAAACATGCTTGAGGGCTCTTTGTTTTGAAAAAGAAAGAAAAAAGAATTCAGACACTTAATCTACAACAGGCGTGTTATTTTCTGAAATATACGTCTAGTGCAGTGAAACAGCTGTGAAGCTCTTTGAATGCACGCGGTTTTGAAAAATAAAAGATGCGATAAAGTCAGACCGTAACACGGAAGCTGTCGTATAGAAACTGAAACAACACGAGGCTTTCAGGTACCAACCCTGTTTCCAAAACAGCTCAGTTAATGAGATCATTGGGAAAAGACTGAAACCCTGTATTTAATTTGAACAGCACTGAAACATCCCATTGTTTCTTGAAAATATTAAATTTAATGCAATTTACACAGTTTAAAAAAAATTTGTTAGTGGAAAAAAAAGACTGGAAGGTTGTCAAATGCTGAAAACACCTAGTGGAACAATTAATGAGGTTGGTAAAACACATCCCACAGAGGCTAAGTCTGTCTGAAGAAAAAGGTTCAAAACTGTTGTTTCTATGTGAAGGTCACATTAAAGGTGCAATCGACGATAATGGTAAACTAGCCAGTAGCCCATGGTTTAAGGTGGTCCGCTATAAATGATTTGACAGACAGCGTGTCAGACTTCATTCCCGGTTAGCCTCGGCCCAAGCCTGTTCGCTAAGCTAAACCCCTGTAACTAAACCTCATCGAATCCACCGTGTGTTCAGGACTTGAGTTATGTGCTACACTAGCCCTGGGTGATGTGGTTTTGCCTTGTCCTATTGGAGGATGAAGGTGTGCATTTGGAAAACTCACTGCTACACGTCCTGGTTCTGGAATCACAGCCCGTCTCCTCCGGCGGTCCGTGCGCGTCCTTCCGGTGTCTTGATCACTCCTGGATGATGTAGTTCAAAGTTTTTTAATGCAAATACATATTCAAATAGTCCCAGCGTGTGATTTAAAAGTCTACTATTCTGCTCTACTGTCTCTGTCGAGCTGCTGGCCTGTCAAACTGTCTTCAAGAGTCTTCAGAGTTCCGAATTCTCTATTCTGTCTGCCGCCGTCGGTCACACAGCTGCTTAAATTACCTCGTTATACCCAGCTGAGTCTTATTACGCTAATGAGAGTTCACAAACCACACCCCGATCCTCTGAAATGTGTGTCAGTATTTTCCCGAGCTGTAAACCTACGCCTATGGTAAACAGCATTGTAACAGGTAGTTACTATGGAGGTACAGCCTGTAGCGTATCTAAGCACAGGATGACTGAGGAGAAACAGCCCCAGGTAAAAAAAAAAGAACAGACATAGTAGATTGACAACTGTTAGGTTTTAAGCCGAGTTGACTGGCAAGTCGTCTGTTTAATCATTTGTATTGGTCTGCCATGAACAATTGGCTACTAGCTAGTTTGCCAACATTGTCTACAATGTTGTAGACAATTGTAAAACTAGCTAGTAGCCAATTGCTAGTAGCCAACTGCACCTTTAAGACTGAACATATGGGGCCAAGAATACAAAGTGTTTTTAGGGAAGACCTTGTGTGATGCCAACCCCTTTTACAATATTTTTTCTGGAAATTACGGATATTACAAGACAAACCCTGGACTGTTGACCCACTGGAATCCTACTGTACATCAAGCAAGGATGAAAAACACTTCACGTTCAAAATTTCAGCCATTTATCTCCTCAGCTTCCAAACACTTGCAGAAGAGATGATGCAGCAGAGTGGTGAACATGACCCTGCTGGCATCAAATTCAATATGACCATGTAAATTTCAAACTAAACTGGATTTTCCTCTACAAATGCAGATTTGTTAGGTGATCAGAGGCATGTTTTGATTTCATTTGTCCTTCAAAACCCAGCTGTGAATCACTCTTTGGCTTTGTTCCGTGATGTGTCTCGTATCGTCACATCTCCACCGGATTTACGGCCGGTGAGCAGGGCTTTTATTCTCTCTTGTTAAACTTCCGTCTGGCAAAGGAAAAGTAACAGGGTACTACTCAAAACGTCACGCTGTCTCTTGCTGGAAACATTTTCCTGCTCTAGATGAGACTGTCCTTCATTTGAGTGAAGACTTCCAAATTCCAAAGCTGTGAGCTCACATAATGGCAGTAAAGGTTTGTGAATCAGTGACTAATTTTACCTGCACACCACTACTCCCACATCAATTTGAATATAACAATATTCTGAATGTCCATCATATTCTGATGAGGTCACTTAACCCGAAGCGATAACCTTTGGTGGTAATCATAGAGTATATATGAAGATGGAAATAGCCTCTATTTGAGAAACAAATGATGTATCCAAGATGGCGCCAGTTCATCCCCTGTGGAAAGCTGCTCAGAGGCAATGACGGTTTGATTTCCATGTTATTTCTGTGCTATGGTGCCCACTGCACAGGTGCACTCGGGCCACAGAGGCATGCTACTGCTCCCCCCGCCTGTGCCCTTCCACTTGTTCAATGGCAGCTCAGATTTTAAAACCTATATTTTTGAATACTTTGGCAATTTCAAACATTTCAAAGGCCTTTTTGTGGTGTCGTGTCAGCAGGCTGACTTATCTTTGTGTCCACGGAAAGTGTACTACTGGCAAAATGTCACCTTCAAAATGTAGCATCAGTCTGGTTTCCAGTTCTTCCGATGCTTCCATGGCAGTGACTCGCTTTTGGAGTCAGCCCCCCAGTGGATTCTGACAGCACTGCAGTTTTTGACACTTCTGCATTGGACTGAGTCGTGGCTACTTGGTCCTAATGAATGTATGAACAAAACTTCCTCTATTTGTCATAATGTTCCTCCAGTATCTGGAGGAGGTTTGTTCCCACGTGCCCTCCTGTCCACCGGGTGTGCAGGTGAGTAAATGAGGCGCTCCTTAAGTAAGGGGCTTCGGAAAAACTAAACTTCTCAAATGATGACCATAAGACCCACTTTTCTCCTTAATATCCAGCTCTCTGTGCATCCTCAGCCCAGCATTTCAATCTGTCCCTGCTCTCAAGCCACACACACACACACACACACAGAAACACACACACACACACACACACGGAAACACACACATACGGAAACACACAGGGGAGGAGATGTCAGTCAAGATGGATGTTTAACTTGGACCAATATCCCATATGGTAACATGGTCTTTATATTGTGTGTATGGGGGGGGGGATTGTCCCATGGGTTGTGCCATAGAATTTGGCACTGTTCAGCTCTGCTACACACACACACACACACACACACTCAGCCAAACATCTCCATCTCTATAAAATGGAAAACACAGCTTAGGGTCGTGTCTGAGATATTTTCCTGTCAGTGATATAAGAAAACTGTTCCAACTTTAATCGTACTTTCTCAACTGTGTCTATTTACTTTGCTCATTTGCTCAGCGAAGACTCGGCTCGCTTGGTAAATTTTGAGATCTTTATCTACATGTGTGCGTGGGTATTCGGAGTGAAAATGAATGAAAATCCTCTTTTTCTTCTGCAGAACGACAGGGATGCACCGATCTGACTGCATCTCGGACGACGAATTTAAAAACCCTGTTTCCAAAGCATTTTAAATTTGATGTAACCAAAATGTTGCAAAAAATGTGAACCAGTGACTGAAAAGTGGTTAAAAAACACACCTGTTGAAATATCTCAGAATTGATTTTCATATCATCAGTATTTCTGTAAAAAGAATTTGAGATCTTATATCTAACAGTTAAAAATGTCATTAAAAGATTCAGCTAAATTCACCAGCGGTGCATAAACAGAAATGATTCTCAAATAAAAGAAATATACTGTTTTTTGCTGGTTTATATACAGTAGTTGATTACTTTGGTAACTTCATTCATTTTAAACATTTTCTTAATTATTTAGTTTTTTGGTTGGTGGACATTTTCTTGATTATGTTCTTGATATTTTGATGCTTATTTTAATTTTGTTTTTTTTTGGTAGTGTGTCTTTGGATTATTTTGCTGATTTTGTTCACTTTTTAATATTTTGTATCATATTTTTGCTAAGTTTTGTTTCCTTTGTTGACATGTTGACTTTACTTGAGCTGATCTTGTTCATTTTGTTACTGTAATATATTTTTGATGATATTCCTGTTTTTGTGTCGCCTGTATTTGTTCATGATGTTAATTTTTTTTTTTGACTGTATCTCACTGAGCTGCATCCAAATGTAACTGAGTAGAAGTAAAAAGTATTCTGCCAAATATCTACTCTTAGGAATTAATATTTTAAGATACCCAATTAGCTGGACACATATGATGACGTAGGTAGTACTCAAGTAAATTTACTCCTTGACATGTACTTGAGTATTCTTTTTCAAATAAATGTACTTCTAAGACTAGTAGTTTTACAGAACACGTTCTACTCAATGAGTACAACAGAGTCAAATAAATGAAAAAAACTCAAATTCATTAAAGAATCTTCTTCTTCTTTTCCACAAGAACATAAGCAAAAAATTACAAAAACAATCACAAAAATGAACAGAATAAAACCAATGAAGAACGCAATTCAAGTTAATTAATGGACATTAACAGTATAATGAAAATGTTCAAAAATCCACAAATAGAGCAATGAAATGAGCAAGAAAGGGTCAAAATAATTAAACATGTTAACAATAATGGACCACGTGAGCAACAAAAACAAAATACGTAACAACATCAATACAAATTTGGAAATAGAGCAACAACATCAAGTTGTTTTTATCCGGCTTCAGGCATTTTTAGATGATCATGGTTTTAATGATGGTTTCCAGTCTGGTTTTAAAGCCCCCCACAATTAATTTCTAGACTTCAACATAGTATCAGAATTTAAAAAACCACACTTGAATGGTTTAATTTTTTTTAGCTAACAAGTTTTTCCTGTTAACACTGGTGAGTTTTCCTCCTTGTCAGCTCCCCCCCTCACCTGTGGAGTTCCCCAGGGGTCTATCCCGGGTCCGATACTCTTTTGCATTTACATGCTCCTTCTAGGTTCTGTTTAAAAAAAAAAAAAAAAAAAAGGCATCTCATATCACTGTGATGCAGTTGATTCACAAATCTACATCCTCTAAAGCGCAACGCCGCCGTTTGTTCAATTACAACAAAACTGCTGTAAAAAACCTCGGACTGGAACACGTACGACAGACCGCATCACACCTGCGTCGGCTTCATTGCAGTGGCTCCCAGTTCACTTTAGCATTGATTTTAAAATTTTAATTAATTTTTTTTATTTTAATTTTTTCCCTTGAATTTAAACCCCACTAAGCCTTTTTTTCTTGGAGTTTTGTCTTCTATTGTTTTTTACGTGTTTTTATATTTGGTTTTATCGCTGCTGATTCACCTTTGGATTCACTTCTTTATGACTTGTATTTTATTTATTTATTTAGCAACTTCGGGTCAACATCTGTTGTTTTCAAATGTGCTTATAAATAAAGTTGCCTTGACTTGACAATATTGGTAAAAGAAAAAAAAAAGCTAAAAATGTACAAAATAACCAATAACATTGAAAAAAAATGAGTAAAATAAGAAACAAAGTGATAAAAAAGCAAGGAAATTCACAAAAATTACGAAATTGTACCTGCTTGATCTCAGTATATTAAGCTGTAATAAATGTCATGTGATGAACTGAATCATTACTTGAGCAGTTTTTTCTGACTCTTAATTTCACTCGAGTACTTGTGTTTACGAATACTTTTACTTGAGTACTGTTTCTACACAGCGCTGCTAATATCGACGCGAAGCAACATTTTAATGCGCTACATACAACATGTGAAATAAATCCCTCGTTTCTATTCTAATTTTACAGCAGAATCAATTCCGGATCTGATCTCACATGTTCATAAATTATTCAAAACAAATTAAAAAAAATTGCTGTGTGTCAGCTTCTGCCTCACACACACAGAAAATTATCCATAGAAGCAGAATGACACACAGAGGCCAGTCATAGCACACACACACACACACCTTTTGTTCCTCTGTACAGAGGCTTACTCACAGCTCCAAGAACACACATTTACTTTCCTGTACACACACACACACACACACACACACTAAGTTTAAACCTTGATGACTGGCTCTTTTCCTATCTGATTGGAAGTGCAGTGTCTGCAACTCTTCCTCTGTCCTTCAGAAGCAAAGTGAGAATCACTCTCTCCGTCGCCGTCTCCATATATCTCCCCAGCTCCTTTACTCCCTTCTTTCTTCTTTAAAACTCCTCCACTTCTCAAAATGTCGTGCTGTCTCTTAAATATAGGAGTCGGCAACTCACTGCACTTAAAGGAATTTGTTCTCGCAGCAGCTCAGGATCTCTAAAGGACCCCCACGTTCAAAAGAATCTCTCTGTGACATGATCCTTACAGATCAAAATTCAAAACAGGAAGCATCTTTGAAAATATTCCCAGACATACAGTATGCTGACATTATATTTGTAAAGCTCAAACTGAAATGGAAGATAGATGATGGTCTTAATTATTTATTATCACTTGTAAAAGGGTAAAAAGGTTCACATGCACAGTATTTTTTCTAAAAGACGAGACAGAATCAGCTGTTTTCCAGTGCTTTCCTTGTTTACATGCAGCTGTCCATACCAAGTGTTTTTACAAGTAACAGATGTTCCACTCTGTTTGCATCTTCTTCTGTTCCCTTCAGGGGTCACTACAACGAATCATCTGCCTCCATCTCACCCTGTCCTCTGCATCTTCTTCTCTCACACCAACTCCTTCACCACATCCATAAATCTCCTCTTTGGTCTTCATCTAGACCTTCTGCCTGGCAGTTCCAACCTCAGCATCCTACTACCTCCGTACCTCTTGTAGTCAAAAGGTTTGCATGACACCTAAAAACAAATTATTGCATTAGTCCAACTAAAACAGGACTTTAAAATTACATGTAAACATGCTACCTTGACTGAAATAGAAGTTTTAAAATGATCTACTGCATATGCAGTGTATGGGCCAGTCAGACTGCAACAGGTCGAGATGTTCGGCACAGCATACAAAAAAGGCAAACCGAGGAAGGGTGGCGGCGTTGCTGTACACCACGAGCATTCAGCAACTTTGTCTGCCTTTGTTTAACATGATGACATCAGGCTATGAACAAATATGCAACGCTGTCCATTATCTTTCCAGTTTGCCTCCGGGTTGCTTACGCACTAGCTTGAAATCGAATAATATTTCGGTCCGAAACATCGGTCAACTGGAAATGGCCCAGTTGTAACAAGCTGAAAGACTGGATATCATCACCTATTGTAGTGGAGGAGACATGATTTCAACAATGAATCAATTCCACTCCTGTGGATTATCCTGGATTATCATCAGTATTATACAAATACAATTGAAGTGAACTGGATGGAATTGAATTGAATTACAACCATTAGCACCACCACAGACTGAAAATATTATATAAAGTGGCTGTGACACCCATTTGTTTCTGAAGGGCTGTTTTAAGGCCAATCAGGTTGTGACTTCCTGAATTACATTTTCGAGCCAAAAAAAGGAAGTAACCATATTTGGACAAATGTCAACGGAGCTATAGGAAGAAAGCGGTAGTCAGCGGCCTTATGGGTAAGATAATGCTCACCACTAGATTACTGACTCTGTAACATTGTCAAAGTCATATTGCATTGTTGTTACTGTAAACACTGAACCACAACTACAGCCAAGTGTCTCTCAAGGAAAACTACGCGTACGGTCCAACTCAAGATACCGTAGTAACATGTCAATCAAATCCCGGCACAGCAGTGATTTGTCAGATTATTTGCCACAAGATGGACCATTAGATCCCTTATTAGAGGGTCCAAATAATGACCATGATGACTCATGACAAAAAATGAGTCATCTTTGTATTTTCAAAGAGAAGTTAATCTGTGGGGGTCAGGGCTTCTTATAGCCCAGTGAACTTCCCTAGATGGTCATTCTCGCCGTGGCGGTAGCTAAGGGCTAGGCTGGCATTAGCCTCCAGGACAACATAAACAGCCTCAACAGTTAGAACCATAGGGTACAAAGTAAACTCAGCAGGTCAAGAATGGAGCAGTAGCTGTCAATAGCTTAGCTCTGTGAGCACCAATCTTTAAAATATGCACACAAGCCACCTCCTTTGCTCTTACCAGATTCATGGTTGCAATCAATCCGGCAGACGGTGTGTCCTCCTGGCTGAGCAGTATTGGGGATCCCGGTGCATACCCAGCTTCAGGCGTCATCATTAAACAGCATTTATGTACAAAGTTGTCAATTACCATCTACAGGTCTAATTTGCCAATGTTGGGTGCAAAGGATCAAACATTGGACAACATTGGACATATTGGCTGCCGGAGGTAGGCTTCTCAAGTGGGGCGTACAGGGCGAGGCAGCCACACAGCTCCATGCCATCTCGGTAGCCAAACTAGGTTCCACCTGGCAGGACACATAAGGCTCCGGACATACAACTTTGCAGCACCGCTAATAACACTAACATCTGTTCACTATTTATTTGTTTCTTGAGGCACTCAGAAACTTTGAGTTACAAAAATTTGTATTTGAAACTAACTCCCACCGGACATCTATTATTTACAAAAAATAGGCAAATGCACTCATTTCAGGAAGAGGGCTTCTTGCTAATAATCTTTTGTTTTAGTTCGGAAATAATTACAGACTATTCTGAATTTTGATGGCTGCAAAGCTAATCTAGAAGGGCCCAATGTTGAAATTAAACCGCTGCAAATGAGCAGGATATGGACGCATTAAACATGCAGTCACCTCTGCAGGGTAGCTGTGTTACGCCCACATTTTGGAAGAGCAATGTCACATCATTCATTTCAGACAGTAATAATAAGCTTTTTACATTCCTTTATTTATTTGAAAGACTGGACCCTAAAGTGTCTTCTTTAAAAAAATGACAAATGTCTGATGACCTGTCTCTCCTGGCAAAGCAGGTGCCTTGTGTTCCATCTCTGCGGGTTCATAATTCCTGACTGACACCCCATCCAGTCGCCTGACAACATCCGAACTGGCTGAGTAACGTGCAGATGATGGAAGTGGAGGAGAATGTCATCTCACGTACAGTATGTCTTCTTGAAAGTCGTTGGCGATCGCTCCGTCTCTGTCTTGGCTACGAGGAGGTGTTGTTTTCGACAGTCTCCTAGCGTCTCCTAGCTTGTTTCTCCTCGGAGCTCCGCATTAAGCGAAGCTGTCCATCCCTCTGCTCTGAGCTCTTTATCACCCTGTCCACTCTCCACTCTCCCTGTCTTTCTTCCTGCCACTCTCCTCTGGCTTCTCATCTCCTCTGCTCTTTCCTTTTTCAGGCAAGTCAAACACCTCTCAACCCTGTTTCATTTCTATCCCTTTTCCACCGCTTTCCTCTTTTCATTCCACGCCACTCCATCTGTTCATCAGCAGTGTGCTCAACACCGATTTATGATGAACTCAGCTATTACAATAGTCTATTTCTGACTAATGTGACATTCAGTATTATGTATGAACCCCTCGGCTGTCGGGCTACTCCTGCCTCCCACTTTGCATTATTGAGATTGACAGTCATTGTGACAGCCATTTACAGCGCAGAGCCGGACTCGGGGCCCCGATCGTTTATTAGGTGCTGTTCTCGGACTTCTGCTGTCAGTCAAAGAGGAGGCCAGCTTTTGCAGGCTTTTCTTGAAAAACGTAAAAAGGAAAAGTGAAATGTTTTATTTGTGTCATGTTTCAGTCGCTGGTTAAATGGATCCCACCCTAGAAGACAATGTGCCTTTACGCAATGTTTGATCCTTTTCTGGATTATTTTTAAGTGTTCATTTTGAGTCAGTTTCTTGGTATTTGTTCATTTTGCATATACATTGGTATCTTGGATAAAGAATTTAATCCGTTCAGTATCCGAATGATTCGTTATCCACATGGTCTTTTTCCATAGGATACATGTAAAACAAATTAATCCGTTCTGGACCCACGACAAACTCCCATATAAAGTATGTAAACACACCCCTACCTGCGCATATATTCATTATTATTATTTGAAAAGGAAGTTAGGTTAATCATCTGAAATGGAATGCATGAAAATAGTTCTAAAGAGTATTTAAAATGTATTCTTACCTTGGCTTATGACTTGGTCGTGTGTCCACGGACACTGCACACGTCCATAACTGTGAACAACTCCACCACGCCGCCGCCCGGGACGCCGCCGCCCGGGACGCCGCCGCCCGGGACGCCGGGATGAGGCACATGTTGTATGTAGGATGTCAGTGGACTCTTAGTTTAGTTCTCAGAGTGATTGTGTGTTTTTCATCGCTAGTGTTTTGTGTTGTTTGT
>JAQQAE010015304.1:0-12096 GCA_029823295.1 Pseudamia nigra
CATGAGGTCTCGGCCTGGAATTGTGAAGCGCCTAGAGATAATCAGCGATTATGATCGGAGCTATTCAAATAGAAATTGAATTGAGTTGAATTAATTCATCAGACTCAATTGTTTTGTCAGTTTCCTGTTTTTATGTAAAGCACGTTGAGCGACGCCTGTTTACGAAATGTGCCGTGTAAATAAAATCTCCCTGCCAGGAAAATGTTGAACACTGTTTACCGTCAAACAAACAAACAACAAAAAAAAAAACCTTAACCGGGCCCAAAATTTACTCATTGCAGGATTTATTCAATTCAGTTCAGTTTTATTTGTGCAGCGTGAATCATCATCAACGTTAGATTTATTGCTTATTCATGTTTTTACTGATCATTTTGTTGCTTTGGGTTCAATTTTATTAGTTATTTTGATTATCTTTGTTGTTTCACTTGCTTTTGTTGTTTGTTTGTTGACGTTTTTCACTTTTGCTGGTTACATTGTACATTTTTGTTAATGTACTTGATTTGTCTTTGTTTACTTTTGCTCATTTTGTTGTTGATTTTGTTTACTTTTTCCATTTACTTCATTTTTTTCCCTATTTTTTTGTTCATTTTAATCCTTGAGCTGTCACTAAGCTTAACTGAGTAGAAGTGCAGTTTCCTCACCTTAAATGTTAACGTAAAAAGTATCCTGTCATACAACTATTCTCAGAAGTACATTTCTTGGAAAATAGTACTCAAGTACATGTACTTGAGTACTATTTTCCCACCTCTGATGGCATGTCAGCTGTACTTTTGTACCAGCACAACAATGACAACAAAGAGTTTACGTGATTGTTTTTGCTGTGATTTAATGTCGAACCATGACTCGTGTACGTGGGATTCGAGTGGGAATAAAAGCGAGGGACGTGCTGGTCGGAATCCAGCTGCTTCACTGACGTACGCCGACACGCCTGCTGTCTCGAACGCCACCCAACCCACTCAGATGTTTCTTCTCACTTCAGGGAACACGACTTCACATTACGCAACCGTTTACACATCTGTCTGCCTCTTTATTTCTCGAATTAGGAAACAGATGATGACGCAGAGCGAGCCAAGCTGCGAGAAGTCAGCAAACGCTTGTACGCGCAGCTCCAAGAAGCCGAGAAGAAACACCAGGAGGAAAAAGACAGGCTGCAGGTAATGAACACATAGGACGCAACCAAGCAGTTTTACTCTAATTACTTTTTACGCCACTTGGCACAACATGACAGAAGCAAATATTGTATTTTTTATTTGTTGGGCAGTTGTGGCTTAGGCGTTCTCTTTTCCAGGTCTAGTGAAAAGCACAGATGTCCAACAGTGATGATTTTGAACATCTGAGTTATGGATTAAGTGTTCCTTTATGAATTGTCCTCCTTAAGCTGAATGCGCTTTTTTATACCCCCATGGATTAGCTGGAAATATTACAAAACTGAAAATAGGAAAATAGGAGAATGTCTGAAAGTGCACAGAAAGAGATGTGGCTCCGAGGGGTAAATATACAGGAGAAAGAATGAAAATGAACACAATGATTTAAGAAAATTTGTAAATGAATAAATAGAATTCTCAAGAAAATCGACAAAAAAAATGAAGAAAATGTTCAAAAAAGTGAACAAAATCAAAGACAATCAGAGTGAACAAAAACTAAGGCGATACACAAATATAAACCAAATGAGCAGGAAAATTAAGAAAAAACAAAGTAAATGAATAAAAATCAACAAAGTTAGTAACAAAATTAGTACAAATCAACAGAAAAAGAAAAATCAACAAAAATGATGAAGGCAATGGGCAAAAATGATCAACCAAAGAAATACACAAAAATAACAAATAATCAAGAAAATGAGGAAAAAGCCTGACAAAATAATCCAAGAAAATGAGGAAAAATGAGCAAAGTTATTGAGAAAATGAGTACAAATAAACAGAATACTCAAGAAAGATCAATAAAAATCAGCCAATGTGCAAAAATCAGACAAAAAAATGAGTCAAACTGAGCGAAAAAAAAAATCACAGAAGTGACCAAAATTGAGCAAAAAATGATCAAGAAAATGATGAAATAAACAAAATGAACAAAAATATACAAATTCCACAAGAAAAATGTAGAAAAATAAAGAAAATGCTAAAAAAAAAAGTGAACAAAATGAAAAAACTAAGGAAATAAACAGATATAAACCAAATGAGCAGGAAAATTAAGAAAAAACAAAGTAAATAAGTAAAAATCAACAAAGTTAGTAAGAAAATTAGTACAAATAAACAGAAAAAGAAAAATCAACAAATATGATCAAGGCAATGGACAAAAATGATCAAACTAACCAAAGAAATGCACAAAAATAAACCAAATAATCAAAAAAATGAGGAAAAATGAGCAAAGTTATTGAGAAAGTGAGTACAAATAAACAGAATACTCAAGAAAGAGCAACATAAATGAGCCAATGTGCAAAAATCAGTAAAGAAAATGAATAAAACTGCGCAAAAAAATCACAGAAGTAAACAAAATTGAGAAAAAAATGATCAAGAAAATGATGAAATAAACAAAATGAACAAAAAACATACAAATTCCACAAGAAAAATGTAGAAAAATGAAAATGAGCAATAAAATGAACAAAAACATCACATCAGTAAAACATACAGTAACATATGCATTAACAGTAATATGACTCTGAAAACATCTTATATAATAGTAACACCGTTTCCAAGCTACTCTATTCGGATGCAGGATTTGATTCCTCCTTTCACTGCTGATTTCAAGGCGAACAAAGCAGCTTCCCCTCCCCTTTCCTTCTGTGCAGGCTGAAGGGAGCAAGTTGAAGGAGCGCCTAAGTGAACAGGAGGAGAAGCTGAGGAGCACAGAGGAGGAGAATGGGAGAAAGGACAAGCGCATCGAAGAGCTCCAGAGGCTGCTGGGAGGGATGGAGCAGGAGAGCGCCACCCTGAGGGAGGAAATACGGAGTCGGGAGGAGGAACTCGGTGAACTCCGCAAAGTCAGAGCGGGGGGTGAGAAAGGGGAGCAGAGGTGAGCTTAACGTCGTGCACTGCCAATCAAAAGTGTGAGCATGTCGTCTCCTTCGGTGCTTTTTTTTATCCCCCACCCTAACAAAGTGGTGTCCGTCCAAACATCTGCCCCGATATCGCCAAACTAACTAAAGTTTGCACAGGGTAAGGGGAGGTTACTATGGCAACCACCACCTAATTTGCATATTAATTAGGTAACTACAAAAAACTATTTTAACCTATAGTACCAAAACTAATATAGCTGGAGGCACCAAACTTGAATATGTGATAGATTTGACCCCATCAAATGACCTTGATCTTGACTTTGACCTTGAAGATTGTGAGGGTCTGAAGTTATTGCACTGTGGCCCGTGTACATTGCTGTAATCAGGTTGAACATGTCACGTACTAAATAACTGGGTTATTGCCTATGTTGCTTCCAAATATGCTGTGACCTTCAGCGAAACATGTCAAGGTCACAGTCCATTTCAAGGTCATACATATTTCCATTCATATACATAATCGGCTCCGTATCTCCAAAGTTCCTGGAACCATACTACCAAAACTTGGCACATGGGTAGTCGGGGTAGGGGGAGTGGATACTATGGCAACCACCACCTAAGGCACCTCTCAATCAAATGACCTTCACTTTGGCCATGAAGATCATTAGGAAATTATGAATTGAAATTATTGCACTTTGACCTACACACACATTTCGAGGTATACACTGAAGTTGAAAATGTCATATAGCCCTGGATTATTGATGATACTGATTCCAAATATGCTATGCTCAAGGGGAAAAGGTCAAGGTCACAGTCAACTTCAAAACTGGCAGGGGGATTTGCCATTTCACAGCTTCTTGAGTTTATTTTTATTAGTTTCGACATTGTGCATTAGTACTGACGGCATCCAAACTGTGAAAGGGCACATGAAATTATGTAGGAAACAAAATGTTAAATAACCCAGAACAAGTTTTATATTATAGAATGTCCAACGTATGTTGACACATTTAACTTTTATGACAGAAGTTCGTCACTGGAATGGTTTTTAATTTACAGGTCAGTTAGTTTGTGCCATTTTTTGCCTTCTTAATGTGCTTTAGACCATCAGCTACTACAACTACTGCACAAATCCATATTATGGCCAGAAACACTCAGCTAAAGCTAAACGCAGTTACTTTGAATAATCTAAAATATGTTTTGGGTCGTTTTTTTATTTACCAGATAATGCCACAGGTAAAATGTCTTTAGTATTAATGTACAATGTTGAAAATAATACAAAAAAAGAAAAACCACCGAAGGAGAAAGTGCGCCCGAACTTTTGCCCCGCGTAATGCGTGCTATTGCCCGTCACGAGCACAAAAGTAACATTTGAAATCTGCGTCGGCGTGCTGATGCGGTGTGTATTTTTAGGGCCGAGCAGTTGGAGAAGGAGGTGGCTGTTCTGAAAGAGAAGATCCACCATCTGGATGACATGCTGAAAAGTCAGCAGAGGAAAGTCAGACACATGATTGAACAGGTGAGGCAGCCATGTGAGCGACTCTGCACAGCAAACACACCATCCCGTGCTCATATTTGTGCAGGACTTAAAGCTCACTGCGTGTTTGCTCGTCTTCAGCTCCAGAACTCCCGCATGGTGATCCAGGACCGGGACCGCGTGATCAAAGAGCTGGAGGAGAAAGTGGCTTTCTTGGAGGCTGAGGTACGCAATGTTTTTCCTCCTATGAAATATTTTTAACTCGGGTGAAGAGCGAAGGAACAGAGGCGGTGAAAGGATAATAAATCCCTCTGAGCCTGATCTGTGCAAAGGGAGAAGAAATCCGAGAGGAAAATGAAGATCGCCTGTTCGGTTTCGTGTCCTTCTTCTTCCTTTTTGTCTGGTACCATGTGAACTGACCTACGATCTGCTGTGTGTGCAGAACCGAGAGCTGCATGACCAAATGGACTACTTCCTCGGGGGACAAAGGTCAAATTCCTATCTTTCATCAGAGCGCAACCCCCAGATTGTCTACAGGTACCATAACAAGCGTCAATTCCAAATAACAAATGATTTTGTAGTTTTTTGTTCCATTGTAAAAATACACCAAATTTATCTTTTTTTTCTCCAGCAAACCACTCAAGCCGACGACCTCGTCCAACAAACCACTCCCTTTCATCAAGGTCATCGAGATCAAGTCGTGAAGCGGCTCTACTCTCAGGTCCCATGTGACCGTTTAGGCCGAGAGGGTCACGTGTTCTGTCCTGCAACTACATCAACACTTTCACCAAATGCACCGTCTTGAAGGAATTTTTACAAAGTTTGTTCGCACACGTGCGTCTAATGTGCGCATGCGGACCGACTTGAACGCTGATACGTTAGTGTACTGATTCAGCTCATATGCGTTTGGATTTCTTGCATGTTGACATTTTATATGCAGGTGTTTTGCCGTGTGCGATTAATTCTGTCACCCTTGAAGTTACGACACCTGCACACGTACCTCTATCAAACCAGAGCTGTTGTGCAGAGCGACTTTTTACACGGACATCACACTAGGTTATGAGATGTCCATATATGGTAATGTAGCATCAGTGTGGCTAACTCTCTGCGTCATAACAGATCAATCATCAACGCGCAGAGCTAACACTTGTCCTACTTCTCATCCATGACTGTTCACTTTAACGAGTGATGATATGATACTTTGACTTGTAAATACTGACAATATTCTGCGCCTTCATCCCGTGTCGACTGGCTGCTTGATAAGATTTAAATTAGAGGGTGATGAGTCAACATGGCATATGATAAAAGTGAATGCAGAATGAAATACAAACATCAATTCCAGTGAAACACAATTCAACCTGTATTCAGTTGAACACACTACGAAGACAAGATATTTAATGTTCACGCTGATAAACTTTGTTATTTTGCAAATGTTCACTCATTTTGAATTTAATGCCTGCAACACATTCCAGAAGAGCTGGGACAGGGGCATGTTTACCACTGTGCTACATCATTTTTTCCTTCTACCAACACTCAGTAAGTGTTTAGGAACTGAGGACGTAATAGTTGAAGCTTTTGTAGATGAAATTCTAATCCGTTCTTGTTTGATGTATGACTTCAGTTGCTCAACGGTCCGGGGTCGTTTGTTACACCTGTCCCAGCTCTTTTGGAACGTGTTGCATATATCAAAATAAAACTATTATCAGTTCAAACATTACATATCTTGTCTTTGTAGGGTATTCAGCTTGATATAGGTTTCAAATAGTTTTTACATTTTACACAACGTCCCAACTTCATTGCAGTTGGGGTTTGTACTTTAATGCTCACTCCGACAACATTTGAACTTCCAGCTTCATAATTTTCAAAATTTCTCGTAAAGCATTTCAGCTCCCTGCCACTATGTGAGTAGCCACTGTTTTGTAAAAAAAAAAAAAAAAACACTCACTGTTGTGATTCATTATTTCTAACAACTTTCTTCTTTGTATTTATTTATAATAAATATAAGCCTCTAGGTTGTGTGATAGAGGAAATTTTATATGAAGTTTATTCTAATCTGTGATCTGCGTTTGTGCTTCTTTCAATAAATTCCTGAAGTAACTATGCTTTTTAAATGTTTTTCCTCATCATGGATTAAAACCAAGCTGTAAGAACAGGTTTCTATGACGACGCCGCCCCCTGCTGGACGCACCACACATGAACATACGCTCATTTCCAGTTCTGTTACTTTTATTTGGATGGCCATTTGTAGAGAAAGCACAACAGGAATCAAAACTGGCATTACAGTCGGCCTCCGGCACCTACTCCCCCGCATACGCACACATTTTGGATACATGGAGGCCAGTCTACATGTCATATAGCATAAAAGAGTCGAGACAGTAGTCGGAGACAGCCCCACATAATGTCACATTCAGAATCTAATACTGTTAAATTACATTGCACTGACAACAAGATTAAATTAGAAGTTAAAACCACACCAGGACACGATTAAAAACGTATTTAGAAAACGAACATATTCAAGTATGGCTTCAGTAAAACAACACTTTAAGGCTGAAAAAATAAGAGGCGCCTAAATTCACGGCAGTAACAGGTAAACACAGGTGAGAGTGTGCGTTCTCATTTTAAAGGCTACAAATATGATTAACTGTACACATGCAGTTAGTCAACTTTAACAAGTGTGCATAGGTTTTTAAATTGTGCAATAAATACTGATTGTCTAATGCCATTGCATAAACCCAGCGCTCTGGTTCGTTTTGGTCGATTCACTCCTACTTCTTCACACCATTTGCTCTTAGCTGTTTATTCATGGTTATACCTTAATACAGCCATCATGCATGCAGTAATGCCACGATCTCTGCAGAAGCTACTTTTAGGTAAAGAGTATTGTAAGAGTAGTCTGATATGTAATAAATTGTAAACCGGACAACTGGGGTTAGTACATAAAGGCAGTGTGTCGTTTCACTGTCTGCAGGCACTTTTACACCGGCAGGACTGTGTTGTTGTGGATTTTCAAAGCGTACTATCCAGAGTGTTGTAGTTGTCTTTGAAGTTCTTTAACTCCAGGAAGTGTCTGGGCCGCTTGCTGCGCTGCTGGGCGGCAGACGTGAGGTAGGTGGTGGGAGCAGGGCAGGCGGGCGGTGTCGCGGACTCCGCGCTCACGGTCAGGTCTTTGGCAGCAGTGTGGTGGCGCTGGCTCGGCGTGCCGCCGCTGCCGCCGCTGTGAGACTTCACACTGGAACAGAGGCGGCAGAAACAGATTGCTGTTGAGTGTGTAATTAACATTCCACACAGGGATTAGCTTTAAAGAGCGACGTGGGGAGATCGTACGCACACTGAGGCCAGTTCAGTTAGTGCTTCCTGGTATTTCAGAAACTCAGCTTCACCAAAAGCCTACGAACAAAAACATGCACATCAGTAAAGGCACAGATTATTGCGAAATCCAGAGTTGAACACGAAATTTATGTCACAACAAATTATTTTAATGTGTGTTTTTGCGTCCTCCTATTTGTTGAAAGTGAATCTTCAATTTGGCGTGCTTTAAAAAAAAAAATCACAACTGACAATAATAACAAATCTCTTGAGTCTCTTTGGTTGATTATAATTAAAATAATCTTTGCTTGATTATTTATTTATTTATTTGGACAGTCGGGCTACAGATGTAACTTACCACCACAGTGTGAATGTGAAGTGAATGAATAATGAAATCAATGGAAAGAGTCTTTGAGTGTCCAGAAAGGCGTTATATAAATCCTGTCCATTATGATTACTATTTTTTTTTATGTATTTATTGAACAACCTGAATCAAAAACTGAGGTCATTTCAATATTAAAAACCACTAAAATGTGAACATTTGTTTTGAGATATGAACTAGAAACAAAAGAAAGACGACATTCAAAAAGTTAAGAAAAACAAGAGATTTAAAAAAAAAACAAAACAAAACCTAAATCACATGCATTTTCTTTTTTGTGGATGGCACGGACATGAAAGAAATAACACATAGAGCTGAAAAAAGAAAAGACGTTCACTTATTGAGGAACATTTGAGAGCTATCACCGAAAAAATGATTCTTCTTTTCAAGTTTAAGAACAGAAAATAGAGCCCGAAGCCACCGGACGCGACGGGGAGCACGACTGGATTTCGATAGATGAGCTTTAGAAAAGTGAAACACGTATAAAACCGATGGCGCTAGTATGAATTTTAGTGATAGCCGACTCCCACCATTCATCTTTGAGGAGTACTCCCAGCTCTTCCTCAACTTTGGATGATGAACAGTGATCAAATGAGAGGAGTGCACTGTAAACCTTAGAAATGAATGATTTGCCATAAAGACTCAGAACAGAGGAATTATGATTTTGCACAATGTCTAATCTGGATGTAGCAGAAAAGCTGGGAAGGAGGTAATGAAAACTGGACTACAGAACACACCATCGTATATACAGGTCCTTAAAAGTCTTCAAACCTTTATGGCACCGAATAGAGACGAAAGGTGCAGACAGTGCAGGAGGGAATGGTTCTTCAGCGAAGGTGAAGTTCAAATGCTTCCTGAACCGATACCAAATTTAAAGTGTGGAACTGACTACTTGAGTATCTGTGAAGCCAGAGGGGTTTGTTGGTGTAGAAGAAGAAGAAATCAAAGCCGGCAAACAAGAAGAAAAACACGATAGTGCTTCTAATTTGAACAATGCAGGGTCAGGTGAACCTCCTTGCTTGATTATTAAGGAACATGTACAGTTACTCAGAACTATCGAATTAAACATGTACACTTCAGCGACCGTAAAAAACATTCTCAGTGTCACCAAATCCAAAACGTCCTTGTTTATTCATCTTCTAGAGTCATTGCTTAACTTACAATACTATCACAATATGTTGCCCATGATCTGGTGATTTTCCAATATTTGACATACTGCGAAACAATCAATGACAATACATCAAAATGAAGGCATAGCTGAAAAAATATGAAAAGGCAAAACGCAGCAAGTGCCGCTAAGACGAAATGTTGTTATTCTGTACATAGGAAAGGAATGCAACTTTCATGTGTACATGTATGATCATTCCAAGAAGTAGAGCAGACATAATACGGCTGGATGTTTTCATAAAAATGTGTTTTAATACAAATATTGTTACTTTATACTAGTGTAGAGCATAGTACAAGAAGAGGTAATACAATACCTTCCTGTATCAATACACTATCAATATCAAATTATCATTGTACTTCCACTGACTGTGATATAAATGAGACTGACTTGTACAGACATGTAAAAGAAAGAAATCCTACCTCTGACCCGTAACGAGCTCTGTTGTATCCGTCCAACACAGTGTCAACCAGGGAGCTTTGGCTGTTTCGGAACAGGCAGTGGGATTTCCGCAGCTGTAGCAGCCACGTCCGAAATCTCTTCCCTGTCACAGCAGCGGATGTCCCACCCAGTTCACGAAAAGGGAGATCTGACAGCAAAATACACAGAATGGAGAAAATCATTTGTGTACTT
Source organism: Pseudamia nigra (assembly GCA_029823295.1). NCBI lineage: Eukaryota > Metazoa > Chordata > Actinopteri > Kurtiformes > Apogonidae > Pseudamia > Pseudamia nigra. The sequence continues at coordinate 9,944 of JAQQAE010015304.1, forward strand.
TGAAAACTAACAATAAGCTCTGGTTTATCGTGAAGGTACCCTGTCAATCAAGTACACGAGTATAAAACGGATCCAAATGTGCACAACACATACCGGTGTCTCTAATGGCGTCCAGTGCTCTCATCCTGTACAGGAAGTCAGAGGAACCTGCAACACACACACATTCTACTAATGACTGAAACTGTACGTGGCTTGTATCAGGACGGGTGTGATTTTATCTTTGTGTTCCTCTAACCAGATCGGCCTGTGTGCTTCAGCCTGTCGTCGTCCGGGGAAAGGAGACGAGGCTCAAAGTGGATCTTTTGGACCAGGCCCAGTTTGGCCTCTATTTCTTGTCTTAGCTCCTACAGAGATAGGTTTCCATTATTTTCATGTAATTTCCTTTGACCAAAACCACAACAACACCAACCAAAACCTTAACTCTAAACCAAACCTAACCTCAAAGAGTCATAATGGGAATCTAATATGAACAGAGGGACCGTTTATACAAATTAATAGCAGCACATTCAACCTATGAATAGGTCATAGTCAAATATTTGTCCAGTGTTACCTTAGGAGCATTGTGGCCAAGAGGGACATGAGGTCCTCTTCGAGACTTCATGGCGAACCGCATAATTTGTCTTTTCACAAAGATGAAGAGCAAAACAAACACCTAGAATCAAGTCACTGTGTTAATATTAGTTGGAGGTTAGACTATATACGTAGACACACTGTGGCACATGTATTAATCATGAAAAACATTTTCTGTTAGGTTTATGGTTTATTATACTCAAACTCTTACACAACACATTGTATCACTCCAATTCTGAATATTCTACCTCTACATTTGTGAACAATTCTACGCTTTCAAATGTTTGTCTTACATCTTCCACAACCACAAATAACTCTATGCCTTCATCAGCTTTCATACAAGACTAAAAAGCAACAATTAAACTTAAAAAAAGAATGCTGCGACAACATCAAGATTCAGGGTGCACACGTAATAACATGAAATCAGCAGGGCTGTGCATTCTTAGCAATTTAAAGGTCCAGAGGTTTTAAGATGATGTAATTAGCAGAAATGGAAAAAAACAATACAACCGTTATTCTACAGTGATGTGTCCTGTATAAAACACTTTAATTTCATATTTTTTAAGCTGTTGTATTTCAGGAAGGCTTGGGTTGTTTAACTCTAGTTTGTATGTCTAAGTGGACATAAATAAATGTAACAGTGATGTCACTGATTGCAATGTGACTTTTTCACAGTGTTGTGCCCGTGACCATTATTTAAACTTATTGATGTGAAATGTGAAAATATTATTCATGATGACAGTGTTGGCTATAACTAAATAATACTGGAGACCAACACAAGAAATAATGATAAACAAAACAACAATCTATTTATTTTAGAGTTGTACTTTTATTTTCTTGCACTTCTGCATTCATCTGCTTTCCTTGTGTATTTGATGTATTTTCTTGTATTTGTGTTTTTTTTTCAGTCTGAAGTAAAGTCGATTGATTGACACAAGAACCAACAAGAGACTATAAAGAAAAAATAACGAAGAATTTCTTATTAGCACGTGTAAATATATAATAATAAAAATGTTCCAAGGCAAGAAGCGGCACAATGATAAAATAAATAATAAATAAATATGTACTACAGTAACATTAAAGCGGACTCACCAGGCTTCCGTAGGCCATTACAAGCACAACGTTAACGTTCCGTGACAGACTTTCACTCAACATTTTCAAACTGTCGATTTAACTTTACCGAACTAGGGTCAATGTTAACTAAATGACGGATTAAAACGTGTCCCGCGGTCGCTCTCCGGGAGGCACGCGGTTTCATTCCAGTGGTCGTTTCGAAAACACATCAAGTTAAGGCTGGAAAAGAAGAGAAACAAACACAAAAAGGGAAGTTTGATAAAGTGCTCAGAGTTGCTGCTTCTCGCTGTCGGGATTGTTGACTTCCGCCATCGTCACGTGACTGGTACGGGCGGCGCCGACGTCAGGTGTGACGTTGCTTTGGGCTTCTTCCGCCCTCTGCTGACAGGAAGTAGGTTGACGTTCAGTAGACACACAAGTCAGTGGATTTGCATCAGAAAACAAAGATTATGACTTCTTGATTAATAATATTCTCATCCTCGGGAAATTTTTTATACACAAATGCAAAT
>JAQQAE010015305.1:0-12095 GCA_029823295.1 Pseudamia nigra
CTGGTGGATGCACGACGAAATTGCAGGTAGTGGTGTCACTTGTGGTAGCACACCGCCATCTGGTGGATGCATGACGCGAGTGCGCCTTATAATCCGGTGCGCCTTATAGTGCGGAAAATACGGTAGTAATTAAAATCAGATATTTTTCAGTCAGTGCGTATCTTTGGTACACATAAGGTAAGCCAAGACTGTGGGCAGGTGTGAGGGCTCCCAGAGAGAGCAGATCTGATAAAAAAATGGAGGGAACTTATTTAAAACAGCCTGATAAATAAATAAAAACAAGTGCTGATCTCTCCTCATCTCTAAGCTCCATACAGTAGGTCAGTTTTTTGGTATAAACAGCGGTGGTATATGCCCTGTCTATCACCTATCACTGTAATAAATCTCAAAGCTGACTTGGCTCCCTGCCCGTAGATGATGTCCCCATAATTCAAAAACAGACAAGAAAATTGCTCTTTAGATAGCAAAGGCTCCCAGCTCTTGATTTGACAAAACATTTTTTTTTGGCCAATCCAACAATTTCGAGTGTGCCTTCCTTGTGGTTTACTGAGATGTCTTTCCAAGAACTGTAGAAACCATGCAGATACAATGTAACCATCCCCTATATAGTTCATTTGGACCGCAGAAATTCACAGACTTGTTTCTCAGTAGGGATTGCCAGGATGAATTTATTTTCCTCTTTTTCTTGGAGACACACACTCACGCCAACACTGCTGGTGGTCACATTTGACATCTACTAATTATTCTTATGTTTCATGTTTTGGAAAAAAATCTTGTCATAGAGTACCTGGATCATGGGCTCAGTGAGCTGCTTGTCATCCACCTCCAAAATCATAAGTCGTATGTCGTGATAAGGCAGACGAAATGAACCTAAGAATATGGCTATGGAGAAACAGACAATGAATGATGAAATATCAAAACTGTAAAAACAATGAAAGCATGTTATTAAACTAACAGCTCAAGGGCACACAAATCACTTGAAGGTAAAACCAGAGAGAAACAAATTTAAGTCAGTACATACTGTAGTGCAAGTCAGGCAGAAATAAAAATGATATTAACAGTAATTTGAAAAATGATACCGATTTAGTAAGCATGAGATCCTCAAGCAAGAAATACCACCGGGGACAGAATGGAAAATGTGTTTTCAGCATAAGTCATTAGTCTAGCCTTTCCAGGGTGGCTTAGCTAAGAGTCAGATAAGTAATTCTGAGAGTACTCCTGCTTTCTGAAGGTAAATTTACTGCATGAGCTCCTAATTTGCCTCTGTGTTGTTAAAGTTCAAGTGTAAACAGGCTCCTGCAGTGGCCAACACCAAAACCCTGAAACAAGCATTCAGAAAGGTATTCACATACTTTCTGGCTCCACATTTCTTACTGTACGTCAGTGAAAAGTACCCTGATGGAATATTAAATAATAATCCCAAAGAGAGATGACAGAGAGTATGTTAACTACACTCAGCAGAAGCATAGACCCACCAAGGTAGCTCAGTTCCCCTATAGATCATATAGACCCAATTCACACCCACTTCCTTCAGTCACTCTTCATGGTTATGGGACCTAACTTTGGAATTTACATTACGTTCAATGGCGAGCAGCAGATGATTGATCGTATTTACACGTGATGTATGTCAATTCAAAAGACAATTTTACAAGTCAAGCGAGTCACAGTTTCTCATACAAATTGTGAAATATCAGTTTTGTGTGAGTACAGTCAGAGGACTTCATATCCCCTCTCACACATGTACATCACAACAACAAAATGGCAGCCACCTGGACAAATTTAGCCCGGTTCTGCAAAAATTCTGTGAAAGAGGTGAAAAGCATGACAATTGTGTTCATGAACTGCAGACATTCTTTAGTAGCTCTGAACAGATAGTGGTGAAACAAAGTTGCCTTGCATCTCAACAGTTTTACAACAAATTGTTACTTTGACAACTTTGGAAGTCTTAAATGTCTTAAAATGGACAAATATATGTGTAAATCGTGGCAGAATTCAGTTGCCATTAGAAAACTGTGTGCTGCTCACCATTGTCTCTAATGCAATTTTTCCAAAGTTAGGTCCCATGAGTCGAAACTGTAAAGAGCAGGACTTAGGCTCTACACCAGCACACATCACAATTAACTCGGCCTCAAAATTCTCCTCAGATGCCACATAACTTTCATATATGGTGACTCTAGCTACAATGAAAAACACTAGACACACATAACAAAAAGGCGTAAGATGCTAACTGATGTGCTACTGAGTGTAGAGCATTAATCTGGGAGAGTGAACGGACATGACAGATCAAATTTGGTTTTCACTATATCGACCGTGTTCACTTGCAGAGAGTCCGCATACATGAAGTTCACGTGGTATCTGAGGGGAATTTAGTAGGTAATTTAAAACCAGTGCTTTTGTTTTGAGTTTGTTTTGTGTCCCAAATTATGGTGGCCATGCCCCTGGTGTTACTATGACATCATGCCAGTCTAATGGATTGGAAGCATTTTGGTTAACCAGATCTAGAACATTGCCAGGATGCAAATCAAACTCTGTGGTGTGGTAGAATCTATAATGATGCTGTCCATTATTTTTGCCAATTTTTCTGGGCATTATTTGTTGTCCTTGCTTACACCCATGGAGAATTCTTCCAAAAAATTCCTGGATCCAGACACTGAGCTGGAATATCCTCAGAATCTAAGCAATTGTCCACTATGACATTTCTGGCTTATTCTGTTAACTTTATCAAAACTGTAGATAAAATCTGAGGTGTGTTGTTACCAACCGAACTACCACAGATGAAAACATAACCTCTTGAGCAGAGGTAATGATGAGAGGGTTATACATCCATACATTTAAAAAAGCTAAGGTAAATTAAATAATAAATGTAATCTAAGTGAAACCTACACCTTCGCCACTAAATGAAAATGTAACTCATTAGAACTCATTAAATGAAATAAATGAGAAATGTATCAATCAAGCCACAACAGCATCAATCAAAGTCCACAAAAAAGCACCATGTACTGATTTTCAAAATCCAGAGCTACTGGGTTCTTTTTGCCTCCTGTGGTGAAAAACATGCACAATCTACACTCCTTTCTCTTTCTCCGTATGCCTGCACTATGATTTCTACCGCATGATTTATCACCGTTACTGGGCTGATTAGTCTCATTTTGTTTTAATGTATGAAACAAAGGTCACAGCTCTCCTTGATATAAACCAATGAGGTGCTAAGATCTGGGAGTGCTTAAGAGATCAGCTTGATCCTCATTAATGCCGGTGCTTTTAAACAGTCATTTCAAGACCAAGCATGCATGAATGAATGAATGTATGAATGTTCGAGTGCAAGTGATAAACCGAAAACAGAGAAATAAATGTGATCACTCACTGAAGATTTTTCGCTATGCTCCTCCACCGCTCAGCACTGTTAATTAGCTCTGCATGTGCGAAGCTATGAGATACTGTACATGTAGCAGAGGACACTCCAAAGCTACAAGGAAGACCTCAGCACATGATATTACCTGGAGCATCATTTTGACATACAAAGAACTAAAAGTAGATAAGTCTGAAAAGTCATATTGCAAGTATTATCGGCAATATTGCAATCATGATTGAGTCTTTTTCATGCTTTGTTATTAAGTAAAATGTAAGGATTTAAACACGTTGAGCAAAAAATAAATATATAAATAAAGGCACCAAAAAAACCACTGTCTTTAATTTTTACATTACACATAACATCTCACTGTGCTAACTGTCACCAATTCCAACATATTGTAATTTTTTATTTTCCTTTTTTGCAATCACATCTCTTTAAATCTTTTTAAATCTAGACCTTTAAAAGGTCCCATATTACTTAACACTTTAACAATTTATATCTGTAACACTTGTATGTGTCTAATAAAGACTTTTGTAAGGCTATACACAATGGGGTGGTTTGATTTTTCCTTGATGCTCTCACGGCCTTTTTGTTACTCTGCAAAATATGCTCAGGTTTTATTCAAGTGTTGCACCTGTCCATTTTTCATTGGAAAATTCTCTGATTAGTCAAACACCCATGGAATGAGTGACCTGGGAATAGATGACACAAGTCTACTACAAACACGTCTTCTGCCTCCATCTCGCCCTATCCTCTGCATCTTCTTCTCTCACACCAACTACCTTCATGTCCTCCTTCACCACATCCATAAATCTCCTCTTTGGTTTTCCTCTAGGCCTTCTGCCTGGCTGTTCCAACACATAATGAAAAAATAGGAAATTTGAATTTTTAAAACTCTAATTATTAATTTTAAAATTATAATTCCACTGCCTCATGGGGGTGAGATACATGCATTTAAGCTCTACTATGATTGGTTATGACTTGTGATAATCAGAGAAATCTAAAATGGCTAGTTCTCTCCTTTGTCTATCTTGTGTGGATTTTGGATATTTAGCATTGAGTAAGTTCACATCTTCACAGCTTCTATTTTACACCACAGAGTGTATATAAACCTCAAAACACAGTAAAGATTTTCACAGAATGGGGCTTTTAAATTCAAGTCACTGGCAATTATGTATATAATTGTACAGGCTCATACACCGCTTATAATTTCAATTTAAAATTGTATCAACTCTATAAAGAATGTATCATAAGTGGTAAAGATGCAGAAATGAGGGAATATGTAAGTGCAAGGTGACTTGTGAGAAGCTTTGATATCAGAACAACAGGAGGAGATATGAAAATGTCAGACCTGCCCGATAAATTGCAAATGTAACATTAAGGTACATGGGCATGCATAAATCCGGACATTCTGAGATGATGGAAAGAGTGGACTAAAATGAAACAAATACTTACAAAGATTCTGAGCAATCTTGGGATCAAGCACCTTCAGTTCTTTGATTCTCTTCTTTATGGATTTCTTATCCTCGAGATTCTGTTCTTCTGGTTTGGCTGATAAGGACAAGACACTGATTATCATTTCACATAAAGTTAACGTAACAGAAATGCATTTACTGTAATACTCAAATATAATACAAAGTCAGGCACTGTGGGGTCATGAGATGCAGGTTACACTCTTCAGGAGTGTTCAGGCACAACACATGAAAGAAAGTCAACTAAAATGTGTTTCATTGACTTATTTCTTATAACCACTTTTGGTATTAAGGATTTCTACAGTCAAAATGTGCAAACACAAACAATGTCTATTTTCATATTTTTAACATGAACAATATAATCCAACATGATAAGATGTCATGCTAGTGAAAAGCAATAAAAAAGGATTATGGGAAGTGTTGTGCTCAGGCCACTAGCAGAGTGAGGTACAGAATGGGTTTGGCTTTACTGAGGCCATTTCATGAACACAATATTGCACACAGACTAATAAGGTTGTAGGTGAGGGGAAATTTGTACTGGGTCATTTGGAGACAGCTGGGTGGATTTGTCATATGGTGAGTAAAATCATGGATTACAAACACCAAAACTAGAAACCAACACAGGCACAAATATGTAAAACACACACAAACATAACCCTTTTGAGCTGCATTCACAAAGAGTTGGCTTCACGGTTGGATTTAATTATTTAAGACACAGGATTAAGAGAACAAAATGTGCATCCCTGGAGTATGCCTGGTAATTGTCTGGTGCTGTAATTATGGTGAGTGTGGTAAAAAAAAAAAAGAGAGCAAAGGAGAGGAAAGTAAAATGCAAAGAGGATAAAGGGGGAAAAATCCACAGGTGAAATATTTGTGGTGTTCAACTTGGGCTTGTATCTTGTCTCGAATTAAAAAGTGGTGAGGTATTCTGAAACAGCCGCTTGCATGTCCACAGATAGCTACAACACAGTCTTCCAAAAGAAATACACAAACACAGTCACAGTGCTTCCCATGGACTTACGTGGCTCCTCCATAGGTACACTCTCCTCAGAGTCTTACAGTGTGTTAGAGCAGGAAAAAAACAAACAGCAGCCAATAAGAACATCGACCACACCACAGAGAATCAAAGGGGTGGAAAGAATAGTTTGTTCAACAGTGTATCATGTCTACTGCAGCTCAATACACAAACCTTAAGGAAGTAAGGAATAAATGCACTTCTCTGGTTATAACACTCTGCTTACTCTTAATTTTAATGACAGAAAGACAACTAAAAAGCCACATGGTGCCGTGCCCCCCCCCTCCACACACACAAGGTCTGTAATAAAAATTAAACTCCATATCTTGAAATGTTAGGAGCTTAAAAAAATTCACCCCATGAACATAAAAGTTCCGAGTCCGTTTCTTCCCGCTCTATGAAACCAAAATCCTGTAATCAGAGGTGCAACAATGCTTGCAAAATGCAATCTAAAGGCAGAGTCTGTGCAATAAGGACATAAAGGTTTTATGTATCTGCTGGGCTGGTACCTGACTGGTTTCCAACCATGCAACTAACAGATACAATACCACAACTGGTCATTAAAATTGTCAGTCAGCTAATTTTACCAGATCACATTACTTGACCAGAAACATGACAATTAGAGCACAATTAGGATCATGAGATCTGCCAGAAATGAATAAATAAGTGAATAAAATGACCTTAAGACCCGTGACCTTTTGAGGAGCTGTCATTGTGTCCACCATGTGTACAGTACAATGCACCCTTGGTCACAGTAAGAGGTAAAATGAAAATTAATCAATGTAGTTAGTTTTAATTCAAGAAGCAATGCTTTTTGCATATAATACAAAAAAACCATGAGTTTACTGCATTAAGATGTTGTATTGATCTACTCATCATAACCTAAAGCCTCAAAGAATTTTATTTATTACACTGACAGAGAAATTCACACAAAGTACTTTTGGATCAACCGCATTATTTCAGTGCATATAAACATTTTTGCCTGGTCATGTAATGCATGAATCATTCCCCTGTAATACTGGAAGGGCTGCATCCATCTCTATCATAGTGACGAGATAAAAATCATATTGCACATACCCACAAACAAGCACTGCCTCAGGTGTTATCAGTTAAATCAGCTAATTAGATTACCCCCTTGCAGCATCGCCTCTATCCTCCCTGGCCTTAAAACAGCACTTCTTTAGAGGAGATAGCTCATTATACATCAGCCAATTAAAATGTCCCATGAGGGTCAAAGGTCACTGGTTAATCAATCAGAGGGAGCGACAACTGTTGTAGTTATCAGATTGCTCATCACCTAGGAAGTAAGGAGGATGAGGATACACTTGTGAGTGCAGAGCAACAGGGAATCTGCATCACATCACAGGTCTAGCAAAAGGAAGGAAGCAGGGGATCACAAGTACTGTGTGACTAAAGTATTTTAGGCTCTAATGGTGAGCCAATTTGCTGTCATTCATATGGTGAACACATGACACACTGCTGGGGGAAAGAAAAAGTTTAGAAAAAGAAAATGAGAGGAAATCAGAGAGGAAGCTGGATATAAACATGCTATTTTCAAACAGCCAGTGAATAAAACCACAGTCACCATCAAAAGATGAGAAGAGCTTCGAGGGAAAAAGAAAGCGTAACTTCATCACAAAACAGGACAGCAGTGCAGAGGAGCAAACAGCCTCAGTTGAAAGACTTACTCTTCTCTCTGCTCTGCTCAGTGCCAACTGTCTACCATCTAAGCACTTTCAAGTTTAGGCCTCTTAACGGAGGCCTGTAATATATGTCAGCTAAGAGAGAAGTATAAAAAAAAAAATACAGTGAGGCTGAGATGGTCTTTTTCAATTCTCCTCTGCCACCAACATAATGCTCTACATTATTCACATAACAGAAGCAATGTCAATTCAATATGCCTGTTTTCATTGCCCTGAAAAAACAGGCCGTTGGGTGTATAAAAAAAAGTAGTATACTTTTCCTTAGCATAATAGAATGTTTAGTTACAAGGTAACACAAAGACACCAAGCTGCTCCTCTCATTCTTCCAACTGGCTTTGATCTGATGTCTGTGAGAGTCTAAAAGCACTTGACAAATATATGACAATGTGTAAAACAGCTTAGATACACATGTTTCCAAAACAGAAGCACCTCCCACATGGCAGTATCAGTGAATTGTGCCGTCAGTGTACTAAAGGGAATGGTGGATGAAACAAAACTGCTGCGAAAGAGTATGACTGATGCTGCACATGACAGGCAGGCCTCAGAGACAAGCAAGTAACACCTCAAATCCACTCCCTAACCCTCCTGACACACGCCCTCACATTGAATTCTCCTTTCCCTCTGCCATCTCCACTCCCACCAGCACTTCATCTTATCAGGACCGATCTCTCATCAGAGACAACACACATGCTAGAACAAACACTCACAAAATACAACCACTAATGTCAAATGACAACATATATTAAATATCGTATACTGAGTAATCAAGGAATCTACTGAAATGTGAGTGAGGCAGGAGGAAGACAGGGACTGTATGCGTGTGACTATTTCACCTGTCATTTAATCCAATATTTGTCCAACTATCTTATTTCCTAAGGAGCTATCACACCATCAAGTTGAATTTTTTCCCCTCAATGAGGCTTCATTATTTATGACATGTTACAAAGATATGATCATCTCCCCTTGAGAAAGCACAAATACACAGCAAGGGGAAAGATGAGAGGGTAGCAGCCTTCAAAGGGTAATTAAATCACTGTGTTGTTTCCAATAGCCAATCAAAGCAGTCATGCAGGTAAAGTTTAAATCACTGCTATTAGGGGAGTTTCTGTAGCAGGGATAACTCAGGGCCTTACAATTCAATGAGAGAAACACCACACACATATTTAATACACACACTTGCACACATCACTGCCTGAAGCAAAATCCACTATGAGACATCTGATGCACAGGGGGGAGGCTGTCTGCAGCAAGTGAACAAATCCACCATTCCAACACATCTGTCAACTCTACAGTCAACAGAGGGGAGATGAACAGTCAAACCAGCTGCACGGTTTGACTGTTGACTCACTGTACGTCCTATACTTTAGTCAGGCTGACAGACATCCAGTATGTACAGTAGCTACCTGGACTATTCACACCTGACCTCACCTTATCCTCGCTGCCATATCAATGCCATCTTTACCATCTTCACAAACACTGCCATGACGGCTCGCCTGGTCTGTTGGCTCAAAGACTGCTCCTCTCATCCCGAGCTGTGGGTGTGTGAGTACCAGTGACTGTGAGACAGAGATGGAGATCAGAGTAATGAAGTGGGTAGCTGTGTTGGGAGTGAGCTAATCAAAGTGAACCATGCAGGGCCACCTCTCCCCGTGATTCAGACTAGATGACCCAGGGCCATAATTAGTCTGAGACTTTCATTCTGATAGCAGCAAATTAACAGACTTCATTAGGCCTTTCTCTCCTCTTCTCCTGCCTTACCAAGATTACTTCTAAGTCTTAACCAATAAAATTGCGCCCGCATAGTCTTCGATGTCTGCCAGTCAATCACAACAGGAAATCAGATACCTTGCAGAAACGGAAAAACATAACCATACCATTTTCAAGTCTTCACTCCAGCAATCAGAATGAAATCACCACCATCTCAAAAACTTGATAATTGATTTAAAATCTTCTGCTAATCAGTGTATTCTGACCTTTTGGGATGAGTTTTACCAGTAGCCTTATTCTCAGTGGAGTAGTGCCCTCTAAAGGCACATTTAAAACCTGCCAATGGCATGTGTGTATGCGTGTCTCTGTGTGTCTAAAATGAGTATTTTCTGACTACTCTGTCATATCAGGTATGAGGCATTATTATCTCCATTTCATTTCACTATGTGACAGCACCAGTCCGATCTGAACAGTTGTTAAGCCCACCCTAACATTTCCCAAGTCATTCAATAGATTGATGACAGCCTAAACTATTCATCTCTGAAGTCATTTGCCATTTTTCTGTTTCTTTTCCCCTGCCTTTGCTGTTGCAAACACGTCTGCTCACGTCACTCCACTGCTTTCCTTGCCCTACATACACAAAGCTACATGCGTCGATGAAAAATTACAGCAGAAAAATAAAGTCGCAAAAGCAAATATCTTTTTAACGAGTCAGCCCATTACCGATATGAGAACATAAAAACACAAATTGGGAATAAATTGAGGTGCTGAGGCTTGAGAAACTGAGGCCGGAAAAAGAAGAAACTAATAGAGGAGAAAGAAAAATAGTGAAGTGTGAAGAAAAAGAGGAAAAAAGAACAAGGGCAAAAAGAGCAGTAGGAGAGGGGGTTCAAAAATCCAGGATTTAGGTATAGTTTGTGCAGAAATCTATAATATATGCAACATATTAGAATTTCTAACAGCATTGCACATTATAGGCACAGGTGAAAATGTATGGTGGTTGATGGATGAATAATATAAGGAGAAAAAAAACACATCTATTCATTGGATGGAAGGTGTGATCAGACCTAGCCTTTCAACAACAATGAAAAGAGTCTTTAATGATTATGCATTTGATGAGATCTCTCATAATGGCACAAAATTTCTGCAGCCACATGAAAAGTCATTACAGAACTAATGGTGTTCTTCAAAATGTCACAACAAAAGCATAAAGAGCGAAGGAAAAGGAGAAGGGAGGTGAGCAAGCGAGACAGCGTGTGAGAGAAAAATCACAGCAGGAAAAGTCCATTTGATGTGACGAGATCTATCTATAGAGCCATCTATCGATATATATATATATATATTAAAAAAAGGGAGTGTAATATTAACTACTGCACACATGGCATCTGCACAAATTAAAAGAATTTTTAATCCTCTGAAAGAAAAGAGAAACATAATACCATTACTGCGGTTGAAGAAATGAATAAACCAGAATGCAATGTCATTGAGTTCTGTTGAGTTTGAATAAGAAAAATTTTTAGTGCAAATATTCAGTGCAAACATTTGTCTCATTTACAAAAACTATACGGCAATAGACCAAGGTGAATGCAGATTAATGTTCTGCATTTACCACCAAATAAGCATAAGCGAGTAATGTTGGGACAACTTAATAACTGTCATTAATGTTCTGATCTATCACGACAAAATGTGTACTGAAGACAATGACTGCCAAATTGGTGAAAAAGTCATATTGTGATTATTGTGTCCAATATTGTGACTGATAATATGTAATTATCAGATCAAATACAAATACAATAGTAATCAGCACACAAAAGTACAACATTTTTACCAGCCAGGTATGTAATTTGTCTCTTGCTTGTATTAACAAATAGCACTGTTCAAACTTGACCCATGATCCCCGCTCGGTGGCAGAGCAACTGTCTCATTGGCGAAACGAGAATGACAATGTCGTAGGTGAGAGAGTTGCAATACCATGAAAATAGCCATAAAACAGACAAAACAAGGGTAAGTCTGTTTTTGTCAAAGGTCAGAGTTGCCCACAACATTGAAAAACTCTATGGGAATATTTTAGATGGAAATGTAATTGAACCAGATCACTTTGTCTTTCTGCCCTGTAGTGACCTTGAGTCAAATCACTTTTTCTACTGCTGTCCCATCACCTTATAAGATGTTGTTATTGGCTGAAGATGTAAACACACTTTGCAGAGTTGCCTCATCTACCCCCCAACCACAGCAAAGCCAGAGGAAAATGGAAAGTCTTGCCTCAGCACCACAAAATAAAAAAGGGACAAAAGTGATGATTGACAAGGATTATTAATAAATGAGACCATACTGTATACTCCTTCCATCCATCCATTTTCTACCTCTTAATCCTTGCAAGGGTCAGGGAGGGTGCTGGACTTTTGGGCAATGGCAGGGTGCAATGATTCACCAGTTCATCGACCTGAAGTCCTACAACTTGTGTGAATATGTGAGAAGCCAGCTGTGATAACTCATACAGTACTGTGCAAAGGCTTTAGGTATCTTGAGTTTGTTGTCTTGTCTTAACTTATCAGGTTTATCATGAAATTACACAAAAATGCACCATAATGAATAAACTTTATCCTAAAATTTGTATGGGGGTTTGTTGTTTTTGTAGGATTGCACATGCAAATACAGAAAATATAGGCACAGTACAAACCCACAAAAATCAGAACAAAATGGCTTCCACAGGCAAAATCCATACAGTATGTAGTGTGATGTCCATTCCTGTAACAAAAAGTAGAATACATACCGTAATATTCACACTACAAGCCGCGGCTTTTGTCACACATTGCCGACCCTGCGGCTTATACAATGATGCGGCC
>JAQQAE010015306.1:0-12095 GCA_029823295.1 Pseudamia nigra
TTTAAAATTCTTGCGGGCCAATTAAAAGTGGACCGCGGGCCGCAGTTGGCCCGCGGGCCGTAGTTTGGACACCCCTGCTCTATTCGGATTAATGGTACCACACTAAACTGATTTCAGTCTTACTTCACGCAAGATTTCAATTTGTACATATTAACGACCAGTCATGCACACAATCTAAAGTTGGCTACAGCGTTCCACAAGGCTCAGTACTAGGACAATACTTTTTACACTATACATGCTGCCTTTAGATGACATCATACGAAAGAATGGCTTAGGTTTTCATTGTTATGCTGATGACACACAGCTCTATCTCTCCATGAGACCAGATGAATTAAATACTACTTCAACAAAATTCCATGCTTGTTTAAAAACATTAAGGCCTGGATGACGTCTAACTTTCTCCTGCTGAACGAAAAAAAAATGAAGTTACTGTATTATACTTGGCCCAAGGAATCTAAGGAGTACCCTCCCTAATGCCTTCCTTAATATAGACAACATTTCAGTAGATTCCAGGTCAATTGTGAGGAATTTAGGGTGATGGTGGATCAGGATTTATCCTTCAGTTCTCATATAAAACAAACTTCCGGAACTGCCTTCTTTCATCTCTGTAATATTGCCAAAATTAGGAATATCCTGTCCAAAGGGTATGCAGAAAAAATAATCCATGCATTTGTTACGTCTAAGATGGATTATGGTAACTCACTATTGGCAGAATGTTCAAATAAAGACATATAAAGTCTCCAGGTGATCCAAAATGCTGCAGCACAAGTTTTAACTGGAGTCAGAAGCAGAGATCATATTTCTCCAACACTAGCTTCCCTTCATTGGCTTCAATATAGAATTGAATTTAAAATCCTTCTCTTAATTTACAAAACCCTAAACAACAGGGCTCCATCCTACAGTATATCAAAGACCATATTGTTCCTTACAAACCAATCAGAACTCTCCGCTCTCAGAGTGCTGGTCTACTTGTGGTTCCTAGAATCTCTAAAACTAGACTGGGAGGCAGAGCCTTCAGTTACCAAGCTCCTCTCCCATGGAACCAACTTCCAACGTGGGTGAGGGATGCAGACACACTCTGTATCTTCAAAACTAGGCTTAAGACTTTCCTTTTTGACAATGAATAAAGTTAGTTTTAGGTCAGGAAAACCCTTCATCTTCCCTTCCTTCTGCTGCATAGTCCTAGGCTGTGGGGGGACACTGATGCATTGATCTTTGCTTTCAACCTCTTTCTTTATCTCCTTTAACTCTCCCTTACCTCTCTCTGTAAATCTTTTCTCTTCCTCTCTCTCTCCCACCATCTGTCTTCTTCCCTCTCTCCCTCTACATCTTCTCCATCTTTGGTTTCTCTCTTCATCTCTCACCTCTCTAGTTACCTCTCTTTCTCTGTCCCTCTCTACCACCTTTCTTATTTTCTATTTATGCAATATTGTGTTACTAACTTGCGTCTTCCTTGTAGTTTTGTGCTTCCTCCCTCTGCCCTAGGTTTCTAGGTCTCTTCATGTCCTTGCTGTGTGTTTGCTGGTTCTGGACCGGTCCAGTGTCTGTGGACATCGTCCGGTGTCTGTGTTGTTTGTTGCTCTATCTCTACTCTTTTCTTTTGTCTCTCCTCTGTCCACTAACTTCAACCGGTCGAGGCAGATGACCGCCTACCCTGAGCCGCTGGTTCTGCTGGAGGTTTTTCTCTTCCGTTAAAGGAAGGTTTTCCTCCCCCCCGTCACCCTCGGCTTGCTCTCGGTGGTTCTGTTTACTCTCTGTATAGTAATGAGGTATTGGCCTTGAATTGTGAAACGCCTAGAGATAATCGTCAATTATGTTTGGCGCTATATAAATAAAATTGAATTGAATAACCTGCCATAAAAGTACACTACCGGTCAAAGTTTTGGACGCACCTTCTGCTTTAGTAGTTTTTATTTATTTTTACTATTTTCAGCATTGTATATTAATAGACATCCAAACAGTGGCAAAACATGCATGAAATCATGTAGTAAACAAAAAGGTGTTAAACGATCCACAACATATTTTACATGCTGGGTTTTCAAAGTAGCCACATTTCTTTGATGACAGCCTTGCACACTCACCCTATTCACAAGGCAGTCCTGTGGAATGGTTTTCATTTCAATTGTGTTTTGTCAAGACATTATTTGTGACATTTTTTGACTTCTTAATGTGCTTTAGACCATCAGCTGACCTCTGCAGAGGAAGATTGGACACTAGGGGTTGGGGAAAATATTTTATAATATATTTTATTCAGAAAAAAAAGGCTTATTAGTGCTGTAAAGTCTCAGGTACCAGTTGGCCAGTTGACTTTTCAGTCCACTAGAGGGTGCAAAGCTAGTGCACATTTTAAAATTTACTGCAGCAAAAAATTTGTAGTTTTACTTTAGGTTGTATAATTTTTTTAAAAAATTATGCTATTGCAATTCCCAATGTATGGTGATATTGCAATATATAATTGTACAATAATAATGTATTGTAGTGTCATGTTAATATCGCATCATGACTTAACCCTCAAAGACCTACAGTAAATGGCTGCACATGGCACCTTCGTGCCACTGTGACTCTGTCGATACCATGTTCCACCTGAAATGTGCTGTTATTTTAAAAATCATTAGCAAAGTCTTCTTTTTCAACAATGTAAAGGGTAAATTGACACTTTATTTATTCAGGTTTATGATGCTAACTGTTAGATTATGCTAAAAAAGCAAAATACATAAAGTCGCGCACCCCAAAACCCTTCTACCTAGATCTACCTAGAAGGGTTAAGTATCGTAATAATATCATGTTGTCAGGTCTGACGATTCCCACCCCTACTGGATACAGAATCAATAGTCCATTAGAGCTACTACAACCTCAGTATAAATTCATATTATGGCAAGAAGCACTCAGCTAAGTCAAGAGAAAAGACATCTTTACTTTAAGAAATAAAGGTCAATTTGAAACATCTCAAGAGTGTGTCCCCACATGCCAAACCAAACCACTGAACGCTGCCGGAGGTACTCTGAACGGGCACTGTCCTCCGCAGCAGAGGTCGCCCGAGGACTTTCCTTTCCTGGAAATGTCCTCACGAGAACCAGTTTTGATGGACTGCACTTGGGGACACATTCAACTTGAGTGTTTTCAGGTTGATTGACCTTCGCTTCTTAAAGTCTTTGCTTCTCTCTTTACTTAACTTAAAGGTTTTTTTTTTTGCCATAACATGGATTTGTACAGTAGTTGTAGTAGCACTAATATTGACTCTGTACGCACCCTACCACTGTACAAGGAAGGTGACAATCTAAAGCACATTAAAAGGCAAGAAATGGCACAAATAAAGTCTTGCTAAGGCACACAAACTTTTCCAGATGACTGTCCTATGAATCTGATGAGCGAATCCCAAAAATCATCAATGTGGCTACTTTTGGAAAATTCTAAAATACATACACTGTATTTTGTTGACTACCCATTTCCCAATTCCACCCATATTCTTTCAGTTTGTATGCCTTCAGTATTAATAAATAAAATAAAGAAAAACTACAAAAGTAGAATATGCATCCAAACTTTTGACTTGTAGAGTATTATTGTTACCTTCCTTCTCTCTCCAAACTAAAAGACTGTATATAAAGAAAATGATTAAACACAGTTTCAGGTCTCTATGAAAAGGTGAATCCAAAATATTGTGGGAATTGCCATGATCCTTATGTGACAAGTCATGTAATAGACCAAAAAAGATTTGCACATGACCAGATCTTAACAGCATTCAGAAATTAAAACTCACCAATTATATATACATCAATCACATGTTTAAAACTTTTCATGAGCTCAGTAAACAACAACTTTGACACTTTACAGCAAATGCAAATGAGCTTTAACCCTTTATAGTGCACTCATTGACATTTGAACCTCGAGTCCTATTAGTAAGAGGACTTTTTTTTTTAAAAAAGAAGAGTCAGCTGTTTTATGCATTTGAAGTTCATTTTGCTCATTTATTTTCTTCATTTTTATTCCTTTTGGTGATTATTTTGTATATTTTTCTTCTGCCCTGTTGCTTGTTTTTGCTCATTTTTTTCAGTGTATTCTCTTCTTGATAATGTTTGTTCACTTTCTTGATTATTTTGTTGGATTTGACTAATTTTCTTGACAATTTTATGTGTTTTTCCAAATTTTTCCAGTTACTTGGTTCACATTTTGCACTGTCTTGATTTTTTTCTTCATTTTTGTTAATTTTCTTGATCATTTTGCCCCCCTCAATGTGCAGACAAAATCTACATACTGTAGTTGGATACAGTGCAAAAAAACCTAAAAAAAAATTGTTCAAAAAATTGTGGAAGTAACGTCAAACTCCTTGTGTAAATATTGTCATGAAAACAAATAGGTGCACTGACTGAAACGTTGATGTCAGGGTGTCATTTTTAAGGCCTGTGAAAATGACCATAAATGGTTCCCTGCCCAGTAAGGGGTTAAAGAGTTAATTTAACTCAAGGAGGAGAATTGTTTCACCCCATAAAAGATCAGATTCAGATATACCTTATTAATTACAAATTGGAAAATTATGTTCTTGGAGTAGCATAAGCCCACATACATTAACAGTCACAAATTAAATGACTGCAAAGCTAACTAAACACAAAGAGGCAGCTGAAGCAGAACTGGATATGTGTAAACTTAAGCTACTAAGGTTATCAAAGGTTTATGCAGTTATCATCCTTCACCTTATCATGAATACTCAAAATCAAATACAATGTTGCACAGGTGTAGATCTCTGGGGGATGGGGGTTAACATCATCTAGATTACATATTGCTTTTAGGTCTCTAAAACCCCTGCTTTACATAAATGGGATTGAGACATTTGTTTTTCTGTCATTTTTTGTTTGTTGTTGGATAATTTTCCTCATTTAGTGTTCTTTTTTTCCCTATTATTTTTTCTTATTTTGTTTTATTTGTTTCAGTATTTGATACATTTCTTGAGTTTTGTTTATTTTCTGTGGCTTGCTCCTTTTCTTGCTTGTTCATTTGGGAAATCATTTTGTTCATTGCGGCTCAGTTTTGATCATGTCATTGCTTATGTTGAGTTGCATTTATTCCCTTTCTTCTGTTGTTCATTTTGTTCCTTGTCTTCGTCATATCTTCAACATTTCAAAGAGGACCCCACCTATCAAACAAAACTACATCCTTGCAAAGTTGTACAAGTATCAAAAATTTTAATTCTACAGTAAATTGAGCTGAAGTGTGGTGGATCCCTCCACCACACTTCCATCCTTCCACCACTATCTATCCATCCAGGATAGATAGATAGATAGATAGATAGATAGATAGATAGATAGATAGATAGATAGATAGATAGATAGAAAAAGTACTATCACAGAATGATTTAAATATATTTGAGTAAATTTAATATTTAACTTTATTTAGTTTATTAAGTAAGTATTGCATTTATTTGTTGTTAAGTTTTTTCAGTCTTATTTAGTTTGAATTTGTTTAATTATTTACTGTTGAATTATTATTGTAATACACTGTTGTTCACATTCACCTGCACATTTTGAAATATCTGAAAACTTTTTTAAAAATGTTCCAATTAAAATAAAGGTAAATTTCTTGTAGTAAGTTCTTCTGAAGGGCATTTTTTATTTGATGCATTGCTATGGAGATGAGAAGGTGGGGTGTTGCTATAGCAACATCATGTTCAAAGGACTTTTGCCTTCAAAGTAGACTTCAAAGTCAACTTTACACTATGTAGACCAACGCCTGAAACAGGAGCTGGAAAAGGCAATTGCCCTACTCCAGGCGAAACAGGCATTCTAACAGGAGGTGGAACAGGGTGATCGCCCTCAAGTGTGGCCTGCATTCATCTATGAAAAAGCCAAGGAGCTAAGACCAAAACAATATGGCTTTTGGTGATGGGTTGCAGAACTGGAATCTGTGGGATGAGATCACCAACACCATCCTCGCACAGCATCAGGCCACGGTTAGGGTTTTCAGGATTGATGCACATCACCAAGACCAAAACAACATAGCTCTTGGTGATGGGTTGCAGGACTGGAATCTGTGGGATGAAATCGCCAACACCATCCTCGCACAGCATCAGGCCATGGTTAGGGTTTTCAGGATCGATGCACATCACCGAGACCGAAACAATATAGCTCTTGGTGATGGATTGCAGGACTGGAATCTGTGGGATGAAATTAGCAACACCATCCTCACACAGCATCAGGCCATGGTTAAGGTCTTCAGGATTGATGCACATCTTCAGCTGGAAAAAGAGTTGGAGGCGAAACTGAAACCATTTAGCTCAATCATGACTGAAGTGGCAGATGACAAGGTAAAGGCTAGCAAACATGAGGTTGAGCTCAAGAAACTTTTACAGGAGTGTCACAAAAAAGATCGGCTCCTCATGCAGCTGACAGCTGGGCTGAAGAATAAAAGAGCAAAGGTGGCATTAATTCACCCGAGCCAGCACCTGAAACAGCAACTGAAAAAGACCTGTTCCTCCATCCAGAAGGAAAGCCAAGGGGATGGAGATAGCACTGATCGGGAGGCGGAATAGTCTGTATCCGTAGCCTCTGTTCGGCCAAGGAGACAATGCGGAGGTGGTGACAAACCTACAAAAAAGGAGGAAGAGGATGATGAGGAGCGCGATGTGTCTTATGATTCATTGGAATTCTCAGAGTCTTCCATGAAGGTGGTGACAAACCTACAAAGGAAGAGGAGGAGGAAGACATGTATCATGATACACTGGAAATCTCGGCGCTTTCCAAAGAGGAACTAGCTCAAGGGGAAGACTGGCAAGGAGGAATTTAATGGCACCTTGGAACTACAGCGGCAGAACAACAAGAAATTCTAACAAGAACCTCTTCCAAGTGACTCGGAAATTTTTAGGAAGCTTCATCCTACCTTCAGTGACTACGATTGGTACACAGCTCCAAAGATGTGTAGGATTATGTAACATCACATACTGTCTGAAGCCACACAGTTTCCAGTGATTTCAATGTCACAGACAAATCTTCACAGTCAAAATAAATACACCAGACTTGATAAAGTTGAGGTGTGCTCTGTCATGTGGTTCATTTACAAGGAGGAGGCCAGGAAAACCCAAAATGCTAAAAGACGAGGTTTTTCTTCAACATCTGCTCACCATAGAGGACGAAGAAGAGGACGACGCACAATTTGTCTCACGTGGACAGATGCATGGATCACAAAACCACGTGTGGAATGGCTGGGACAGAATGAAAAATACAAATAAAAAATACAGCAGTATTAAAAAGTTCTTTGACTTGTTCTTCACACAACACATTCCATGTTTTGTCTCAATAAGTTTATTTTGCGTGCTAAAAATTGCAGTGTTTGAATTAATTGTGTGACTGTTGACAACTGAAAGCTGATGAAGTGCTGAATTAATGTGAAAAAAAATTACACAACTGCCTGTATAACATGCTTTTATTTTGAAACGTCCAGAAGCCCACCCCTTCTTAAATGAATATATTACTTTTTACTTTTACTTTGATATTCTAAAGTTTAAATGGTAAAAACGTGCCCTAAATGGACATTCTGGTCAATCTTCTCCTGTCAGCTGCTCCCCTCAGGGGTCGCCACAGCGAAATACCAATAATTCTGGTCAATGGTTTTTGAAAAACAAGAAGTATAACATGAACATACGTATATAAGAAGTTAATAATAGTGTGATTGCCGAGTCAGTCAGAAATTACACAAAAATGCCAATGAAAAAAACATGAGAACTCAGAAAGCAATCATACCCTACGACTACATAGTAACAGACAGAAAGAATAGTCATTTTAATTAACACATCCAATTAAACTGGAATTGATGAAAAAGTATGATTGTAA
The DNA here is from genome assembly GCA_029823295.1 of Pseudamia nigra. Taxonomy (NCBI): domain Eukaryota; kingdom Metazoa; phylum Chordata; class Actinopteri; order Kurtiformes; family Apogonidae; genus Pseudamia; species Pseudamia nigra. The sequence goes on from JAQQAE010015306.1 coordinate 7,818, forward strand.
TCAAACAGTTAACAAGGAAAATACATGGAGTAGTGACTTCAAAGACAGACAGTGATGGCCATCTGTTTTCATGATATGGCAACTAATTGTTCAGATATTATACCAAGGTAACTTAAAGTTCACCATAACTAGTTGAACTTGCTGAAAAAGCTCAACAGGGCATCCGACGTTGAATGAACGTGAAAGGATCAAAGGCAGTGCAGCGTTGGCACAAACATTCCATTTGAGTTCTCCATTAATTTCCTATGAGAAAAGATTTGTGATTAAACCTAAACTATTTCAAAACTGCAAAAGATATATTTATTTTAAAAAATCAATAGCCAGAATGTCCGGGACGAGCTTGATGATACAGTATTTGAATGGTGTGAATCAGGTAAAAACTGTGGGAGTTTAAGTCATCCAATAAAGGCAGAATAATGAATATTTATTGCCAAAACATGTCTGAAATATGTTTTGCGTAACATCAGCTTTGTTAGCAGAAACACACATTGTGTTAGATAAATGTGCACTACTATAATTTTTATATAGGTTCAGTGGAAATTGCGTGAGTCAGTGAGAGTTAAGCAAGACACCTATTCTCATCTAATATGGGAGGTAACACGACAGTTGGATGCACCTTTTGTCACTCAGAGGGTCAGATTTTAAATTCTGTAAGTCACTGGGTTGGCATATTGTCTGAAATATGACAAATGTGGTTATGTATCTACTAAATTTGGTCCTAAATAATGAGTCCTAAACACAAAACAATGAACATTGATTACATCAAAGTGCAGAAATGTTCTTCTCGTGGGACATGTGTTTTCAGCACATTACAAATATGTAAAATGGATGACTGCAGAGGAATGCAAAAAAGTACTCGAAGATGACGTTGTTGATAAATTGTTTTCTAGATGCAAAACTCACACAAACATGTTTTATCATGATAAAAAGCACAGAAATATGATTTTCACGTTATGTCTCTTTTAAATTGTAACCTGCATGTGGATCAGTGCAACACAATGATCTTAGAAAGACTCCTTCAAAATGTGAGACATTTGCATTGTGTGATCCTTTCATTTCAAAGTTTAAAAAAATCTTCATGCACTTTACCGGTCAAACCAAATTTCCAGTAGGTAGATCATTTTGACTTGGTCATTTTATAAGTAGCTCACATGATGAAAAAGTGTGAGCCCCCCTGCTTTAGAACACATAGTGCATCATAAATTACCACTGTCATATAAAGCAATAAACTGACACCGACTTCACTTGAGATATTTAAGCTGTTGAAAACTTTTGTCTGTAGCCATTAAAATGCTGTGTTGTCTTAAATGTCTATGATTAGTCCTGTTAATTCATTGTTTATTCCCATTTTCACTTGAAAGCTTTTTTATTGGACAGGGGGGCATCAGCCAGTCACAGCTTTCCAAATCATGTGTCATACAGAGCAACGTGGTCGACGCCGCCTCCTCACTGAGATCAAAGTTTTAGCTCAGTGTTTGCTCAGAGTCACTCTCAGACCTCTACTGAGTCACTGAACTGCCTGCTAGAAGATTTTATCCTAGTTTAGGAGTTCTCTGGAAGTATTCTAAGAATGTTTGGGGATTCGGGCTCTAATGTCTAGTTCAGTTGAATTTAAAAAAGAATACTGCACGCAAAGGTGAGTCCATACTAACAACTGATACGGGAGTTTGTATCGTACATTATTTTGAGTCATAAACTGGAGTTGTTGCCTGATTTGGCCATGGAACCCGTCACCCGCACTGATTCAGACCGAGAACACGAAGAAAAACGTAAGTGATGAAAATAAAGCTCTTAATTGCAACCATGTGTCTGCAAAAGTTGGCTCATTATAAAAATGTACTTAGAGACAGGAAGTGAGGCTTTGCCAAACATTAAAACCCCATGTGAAACTGTTATTGGTGATCATCATCTTTTGTGATCTCAGCACATTGAGATAACTTTTTATGGCTTAGTTATGACCAGGAAATGTTCCTTTATTTTGTCTCCTCTTATCATGAAAGCAATGTACAGCACATTGTCCTGGTTTTCAGTTTAAAAGAAACTTCATTGTGGTTTACCTACACTCTTAAGAAAAGCTGCAACTTTTGGTACTCCATATTCTTATTCACACCAGATAAAATATTTAGATCAAACTAAATATTATTATAACAATTTTCCACCTTTGTCACAAAAATAAAGCCTAAGGATTCCTTTGAGAAGAAGAAACATCTTTAAAAAGTCTGTTTTGTTGTCTTCTCTTGAATGGAATAGATTGCTTCTTGCAGCGAGGAAGACGAGGAATATTCATACCTACAAGAAACATAAAATTATATCTTGCTCAGCTTATGGGTATTAATACATGCTTTTATCTTGATTTTGTGTTTAGGTTGCATTTGTACTTCAGTGTAATGTTTTAAATTGCTTTAGCATAAGTTTTTTGTATATTTGTAATGTTTTAAATTACTTCAGTGTATATTGTCTTGTGATGTACAAACCCCAATTCCAATGAAGTTGGGATGTTGTGTAAGATGTAAATAAATACGGAATACAATGATTTGTAAATCTTTCAAGTATTACACTTTACAGTTTTGTTGTTTTTTTTTTTTTTTTGGAAATAGCCACTCACTTTGAATTTGATGTCTTCAACATGTTTCAGGAGAGCTGGGACAGGGGCAACATAAGACTGGGAAAGTTGAGGAATGCTCAAAAACATCTATTTGGAATATTCCCACAGGTTGACAGGTAAATTGGAAAGCTCAGTCATTCACAATCAAGGAGCATCTTCACCACTTTGTGAACAACTATGTGAGCAAATAGAATAAGAGCAATGTTTCTAAATGCACATTTGCAAGGAATTTACAGATTTCATCATCTACAGTCCATAATATCATCAAGAGTCAGAGAATCTGGAGAAATTTCTGCAAGTAAACAGCAAGATGAAAAGCCAACATTGAATGCCCATGACCTCTTTTGGCCCTGCATTAAAATACAAAATTGTTGTGTAAAGGAAGCCATGTGGGCTCTGGAGCACTTCAGAAAACCAACATCAGTGAACACAGTTCATCTCTACATCTACAAGTACAAGTAAAAACTCTACCATGCAACGTGAAAGCCATATGTCAACAATACCTAGAAGTCACTGGTTTCTCTGGACCTGAGTTCATCTGTCATGGACTGACGCAAAGTGGGAAAGTGTGCTGTGGTCTGAGTCCACATTTCAAATAGTTTTTGGAAATCATTCACTGTGTGTCCCCCGGGTTAAAGAGGAAAAGGACCATCCAGATTGTTACCAACACAAGTTCAAAAGCCAGCATCTGTGATGTTATGGGGGGTGTTAGCGCCCCCCATGGGTGTCATGCAGATCTGTGAAGGCACCATTAATACTAACAGGATTTGGAACAACATATGCTGCACCTTTTTCAGGGATGTCCTGCTTATTTCACCAAGACAATGCCAAGACACATTTTGCACATGACAACAGCATGGCTTTGTAGTAAAAGAGTGGGGGTCCCACACTGACCAGTCTGCAGTCCACACCTGTCTGCCGTTGTAAATGTGTCACGCATTATCAAGCACAAAATATGACAACGGAGACCCCAGACTGTAGAACAACTGAAGTTGTACATCATGCAAGAATGGGATAGAATTCCACCTACAAAGCTTCAACAGTTATTGTCTTCAGTTGCTAAAGGCTTATTGAGTGTAGTTAAAGGAAAGGTGACATAGGGTTACATGGGGCTTCCTCTTAACATTGTAAAGAGGGCATATAATTAAAAAGTGTATCTGTTTAAGAACCAGTACATCGTCTTAGTGCTTCTTCCACTTCATAATGCAGGTCTAGTGTTTTACATTAATTAATTTGCATAATCAGATTTATTTATTTTTTACACAGCAACTCATCTTTTTGGAAATGATGTACCAAATGTACCATGGGAAATTAAAACCAGCACAGTTCAGTAATTTTTAATAGTAACTGATTTCTTATTTGATTAATTTACAGATGTGGCGCCTTTGAGAATCATTCTGATTGGAAAGAGCGGAGCAGGAAAGAGCTCCAGTGGGAACACCATCTTTGGGCAAAAAGCTTTTAAATCAGACATGAAGCTGGCCAGAGTGACGAGGCACTGTGAAAAGGAGCATGCAACAGTTGAGAACATGCCTCTGGATGTCATTGATACTCCAGGGTTTTTTGAGACAGACCGCAAAAAGGAGGAATCTGTTTGAGAGATCCTGAAGTGCGTCAAACTCCAGGAACCAGGTCCTCATGCCTTTGTGTTTGTCATCCCTCTGGGACGGATG
>JAQQAE010015307.1:0-12094 GCA_029823295.1 Pseudamia nigra
ATAGGGTGAGATGGAGGCAGATGATTCACTGTGGCGACCCCTGAAGGGAACAGCCGAAAGGAAAAGAAGAAGAAGATGTACCATTTAAATTAATATCATGAATAATGCTGTATAAAAAGCTGTCATGGGTATTATTTACTGTGATTTATTAAAACTTTGGTCTCAAACAATACTAAACAATAACAGACATCCAGTACACAGTCACATTCAGTTATTGCCATGAAAGTATTGACATTCAGCCCTATGCTTTACAGTTTACCATTTATGATGTATAATTATTTTATCCACACCCCATGAATTTATTTAATGCATTGTAATGTTAGAGTATTAATTTTGATGTAAGAAAAAAACTGTATTGTTTATCACAGTCACTTCCAGACGCTGGTGCTTAGATTAGCAGCTTGAAAACCAATAATTTCTTTACCTCTGACACATTTGTTCAGCATTAATGCACATTTTTCAAACCACATAACATAACCATACTTCTCTAAGGCAATGAGATGTAAGTCTGATTGTCCATGTGGGGTACGGTTGACAGAGCTGTTGCCTGAGCTCATAAAACCATCATACACTTCTGTTGTAATAGGCCTTGACATATTGAATCTTGTTAGTATTGGGATATTTCACAGCTAAAGTGTCTGTTTCTCCACTTTAGGATGATAAATTGCAGCTGGAGAGTCAGTTGATTTTGGCCACAGCTGAGCCTTTGTGTCTGGATCCTTCCATCTCTGTCACCTGTACAGCCAACCGCCTGCTCTACAACAAGCAGAAAATGAACACTCGCTCCATGAAACGGTAGTTAATACACTGAGGTCGGAGTTGGCTCAGTCATTCCAAAAGGATCATTTTCTTTTAAAAAGTTGAATCCTGTATGTTTTTCTTCAAAAATGAAAAACACAAGTGGTGGTAAAATATAGATACAAAAGGCCTTTAGGCACTTAAGTTTAGTGTGTAGCTCCTCAATTTTACACTAAACTTGTAGCTATGAAGCCATAGGAACTGTGATCTGAATGACATGTGCTGACATTGTAGGTGCTTTAAGAGGCACTCTCGAGCCGCACTCAACAGGCAGCAGGAGCTGTCCCACCTGCCCATGCCCCCGCAGCTACGACTCTATGACTACCTTCAGAGGAGGAAGGAGAGGAAACCTGCTCCTGTCATAGACCTGAAGATCTCTAAGGTTGGAAATGTAAGTACATGCATATTTACATTAAAAATTACATTATATTTATTATTTGTACAGAGGCTTGTTACTATATTGCAGACCTTCTTTTCTTTGGGGCAGATTATCATGTGCCTTTAAATATATACACCAATCAGGCATAACTTTTTTAACTGGGGAAGCGGTCATCATGTTGATTATATGGTACCAATGTCTTTTGTCAGTGGGTGGATTTATTAGGCAGCAAGTGAACATTTGGTCCTCGAAGTTGTTTCACTGAAAGGAGCAAATTGTCCAAACTAAGTAGGAATCTTGAGTAATTTTGACATGGTCCAAATAGTGATGGTATATGACTGGGTCATTGCATCCAAACCTAAAGATCTTGTTGGGTGTTCGCGTCTGCAGTGGATAGTACTCCAACTAAAGTCATCTAGAGATGAACAATCTGATTTCAGTCAAATTAAGTATGTGTGAATTGTGTTGAAAAACAGGTTATATCCATGAAGGTCCAAGCTCACAACTTACAGGATTTGAAGTATATGTCTCTGTAATGTCTAATGTGTAATGTCCTGTCAGTTATTACAGCAGCTGTCAGAGGTCTGGTAGAGCTCATGCCTTGGGTTAGAGCTGTTCTGGCATAAAAATGAGAAATCTACACAACATTATGTGGTAGTAATGTTTTGTTCCCTCAGATACTCTACTGAATTCAGATCCAGTTGTCCTTCCTTCCTCATGCTGTTCTGTACACTGCAGGATGAGGGCCATTGAACAAGATCCACTATTTTGGATATGTTTTGACCCAGTTGTCTTGACATCACAGTTTGGTCCTTGTCTAGGTTACATTCATCTCTCAAGATGCCCAGTTTTTTTTTTGTTTTAAATATATAACTTCAAGGACTAAATTCTCACTTGCAGTCTTGTATATACAGTCCATTCACAGATACCATTGGAATAAGACAAGTAATATTATTACCGCTTCACCTGTCAGTGGTCATAATGTTATGGCTGATTGATGCACATTAAACACAGTTAAGGCTAAGATTTATTCTGAGGCAGCATGTTTCCTGTTAATATTTTAATGTTTTAGAAAAAATATGTGCTTTTCCAGAATGAGTCAGTGCATGCAGTTGTATAGTCTAACTTATTTTGATCGTACCTCTCTCTGTTTTTCTCTGTGGCTGTCTTTTCCTGGCTTCATGGCTGTCATCAGTGTGTTGATATGTGGAAACAGAACAACTGCCAACTAACTGTACCAAAGGAAATCGATGTAAGTTGCCTAAGATCCCCTCAAGACATCTCATGACTTAATAAAAATACTCTGCAATGAATAATTTTTCAGTAATTTCCCCATTAAAGGTGGGCTAGTTGATTAAAAAGCAGTTGATTAAAAACAGTTAAAATAATCCTCATTCTTTATTGAAAATTTCATAATAAATCATTGCGAATATGGTTCATTGTAAAAGATTAACTGCCACTAGATGTTTCCAACTTTGCCTGATTATTCTGCACAAAAGACACAGTGAAGCAATAAAAAAAAGTCTTTAATGAACACGGGGTGAATTTAATAATCTTATATAACACGGTCACTTAAACATTTGAGCCCACACCACTTAAAATATGGTCAAACCAAAGTCTGGCAGCTCTAATGCAGCACATAACCAACCAGATGGATTTGTTTGTGTGTCTCCTAGGTGGAGAAGTATGCTGTGGTTGAGAAATCCCTGCAGTTGGAAGACTCTCAACCCACTACTGTGATCTGGCCTGCCGAGGTAGGTGTGACAGCCGCATTAGTGCTCTTCGAGTGCCGATCAATATGGGCTGTTCGCTTTCAGAAATAAGCAGGCAGTAGTTGTTCTGAAATAGATTACGCTGAATGTGAAACACAGTCTGCACTTTTAGTCATGAGCCGCCGCATTGTGCTCTAGATACATTAATGTTAACACTTTGTGACAATAGGGAAAAATGGCCATAGTTGCACAATCTTCTGTGCGGATTACGGTGTTGATTTACTGTATGCGCTTTTTTTTTTTTTTTTGCTGAAGGTGAAAGTTGCTAAATTTCACCTCCATATGTATGCTATTCTGGAAATTTGCAGGTAGACCTGGTCAGGGCATTTTGTTTACATTTTTAAGATACAGTTGAGGTAATTGTCCGACTGTGTGAACTTAAGTTGAAACTGAGCAGTTGATTTCAGAAAGGATTTATAAAAGCATCATGGCCAAAACAAAAGAAAGTTTAGTTCCGAGAAAGATTGTTGATGGACACAAAGCAGGCAAAGGATATTCAGAATTATAAAAAAGTGTTTCCAAGTCTCCTCAGCTGGAGTGAGAAGCAATGGGAAACATCTGGAAAAATAATCACATTTTCATAGGGGACTAATAATTTTGACTTCAACTGTACATCAACAGCCATTTGGACAAAAAAACCAAACTGTATGCAAGGCCCTCAACCATTAAAATGAGAAAAAAATGGCTTTAAAGTTTTTCATCATTTACTTATCAGGGTTAGGATTATTTTGTTATATTTGCTTCTTGTTTTGTTTATTTTGGTTGATGTTTTTTATTTCCTCATTTTTTGTTTGACTTTGTTCAACATTTCTTTTTTTTAATTTTGTTTATTTTGCTTCTTGTTTTGCTCATTTTGCTCTATTTTTCTGATAATTTTTTTGCCCGCAATCTGCTTATTTTGTTTGTTTTTGTCCACTTTCTTAAATATTTTGTCGGCTTTGCTTTCTTAGTTTATTTTTTCTATTATTTTCTACAATTCTCTGGTGATTTTGTTTCTATTCGCTTCTGCTTTTGTACATTTTTATTCAGCTTGCATCTAATTGTGTTCATTTTATTAACTGATGTTTTTTTCATTGTCTTTTTATGTATTTTTTTAGGGCTGTCAAAATTAAGGTGTTAATCTGGATTAATTCATTTGCATAATTAATTCGATTAAAAATTTTAATGCATGCGCAATGCACAGTAGCTCAAATACCCACAATTACACCCATTGACACAGATTAACCACTGATTACTGGTAAACAACTCAAAAATGTAACTATCTGGCAGAAGAACCAACTTCAAACAGCACATTGTTCCTCTGGATGAGAAGTTTGAATACAAAAAAAGACGGAACAATAGCCCGACATAAAGTATTTTGCACGTTCTGCGAGAGGGAGTTTTCGCACGCAACAACAAACCACCGTCACAGAACGTCGAGGCATCAGTAATGGTGTGTTCACACTTGTGGCTTGTTTACTTTGTTCTGATTCAGGGGATGAAATGATACATTTGTTGTAATTGTCCTTTGGGTGGTTTGTGTTCACAGGGTATCAGTCTGTATCTGTACACACTTATAAACAAATGCCATGCAGAGCAAACTCTTCTCTGATTGGTCAGAAATTATCTCTGGAAGGAGGAAGAGTTTATTCTATATTCATGTCCCGTGGGGAAAAACAACAAGCATGTATCGTCAGCTGCCGGTGCGGTTAGTATTTCTATGGTTTGCTGGTGCATTTGATGAGACGATGCATCTGGTGAAGTGAATACAGTACGTGTCACCACACGGGGCCGCGGGCCGCTGAGGGATGCACATCACCACATACACACAAAGCATCAGGTGAACTTCATTAGATTATGCCTATCTCGCCAACTCCTCCTCCTTTTTTTCTTCTTCTTCTTCTATGACAGAGTGGGCAAGATAGGCAAGATCTACTGAAGTTTACTTGATGCGTTGTGCGTGTGTATGTGGTGATGCGCATCTCTCAGCATCGTGCAGTGCCACATATTCGTTTCACCAGATGCATCAGATTCATCATCTTATCAGATGCACCAGAGAGCCACACAAAAAACTAACCACATAAAATACTAACCGCACCGGCAGCTGACGATACATGGTTGTTTTTTCTGCGGGACATGAATATAGAGTAAACTCTTCCTCCTTCCAAAGATGATTTCTGACCAATCAGAGAAGAGTTTGCTCGCACGTGGCATTTGTTTATAAGTTTGTACCGATACAGACTGATACCCTGTGAACACAAACCACCCAAAGGACAAGTACAACAAATGTATCATGCACTGTAGGAAACAGCAGAAGGGCTTTATGAAGGTTTTACAAATTGCATCTCAAAATGCTTAATAAAAAACACCATCAAGAAGCATCATAATAACGAAAATACATGGGCTCTATGAATTTGAAAAGAAAATAAATAAAGAGTGATCCTGACAGGAGACCACTGGACTTCAGTGAGTAACACTAACTATGTAAATATCTTGCTACTCCTGCAACCACTGTTTAGTTTAAATAAACACAAGTGTGTATCACCTTCTGTCATGAGGGTTCTTACTCCCACAAAATGAAAAACAATGAATGTGTATTAATCATGATTAATCAAAATTAATGCACAGTGACCCTGTGATTAATCGGATTAAAAATTTTAATCATGTGACAGCCTAAGTATTTTTGTTAATTTTCTTGATTATTTTTCAATAATTTTTCTCCTTTCAGTAGAAAATGTCGGGGGTGGTCAAAAGTGCACTGATTCTGCTGTGGTTTATGCCTGGATTTGATACCTCATCTTCTCTAAAATGAAACATGATTGGGTCAAGACACTTTTTCACAAAGTATATCAAATGTCACTTTGTAGAGCTGTGTAAACTGTGGGTATCACATGGATTTAATTCACACGTAGACACTGCAGATCTGTCATAACATGATGCTTTTCTTTGTCTGATAGGTCTTGAATTTAAATGCAAAATGGCACAATATCACAAATTAATCCTGTCATTTTGTATAATAGTGTAGTTTATTTTTCAAAGTCAGAATTGTCATAAACACCATAAAAATACCAACACTAACATTATAAGATATTAAGCTTAAAACAAAAGTGTCCATCAGTTCAGCATATGTTTCTGCAAATCACTTCCTGAATGACCTAAACACACAAGTGTTCCCTTGACCTGTCACGGTGGTCCTCTTCAATCAAGGCAAACTGAGGCAAACATGGAGATGCATTTTGATGCCAGGTGTGAACAGACACAATTAGAGCTCCCCATATTTGATCACCAAACACTTGTCTTAAAGGGTCTTTGTGTCAGACTAATGTCACTTTAGCACTACGTGCCTCTACTCGACTCTACTTGATTTTGGCCATTTTCCATAACAGCTGACTACCACGTCAAACATGCGTGGTGTCCTCGTAAAGCTGGTGTACACAGTGGTATTTTAGAAACCTATGAACATGAAGATATCGTACACTGTGCACCGTTTCGGCTGCAACCTCAAGTGTACACTGCGTGCCAACATCCACATGCGAATGTGCCATAGTTCATTGTACGAGTGAACAGATGTCCCACCCCATCTTTTTTGATCATTCAATACTGTGCCGAAATACTGTGTTTTTTCCACCTGTGTGGGTTCCACATTTTTTCTCCTGGCTCTTTGGTCTCTTCCCTTCTGAACAGCACCCGGCACATCTGCTCACTCTCTCCATCTCACACACAGGCAGGTGCACATAGACACTGGGCTCTAAAATTACAACATTAATATTCTGTGTCTGTCCATTTGCTTGGAAATTTTTTAACTTTTAGCCAATTCTAATTTATTAACTCCAGTAGGTGATATTTCTGTGGCGTTTATTGCTTTCTTCTTGATTTCACTCACTGTTTCCTGCTGCACGTTCTCAAGACGTTTCCAGTATTGTCACTATGTGGCCAATCAGTGGCTGCAGTCTGATCACGTCGCATTTTCTGCTCGACTCAGCTTGCTTCGAAGCCCAGCCGACTAGGCACTACAAAACTACCTGGAACAGGTAGAGTCACAAAATTAAAAACCCTAACAACTGAGTTGAGTCAAGTAGAGCTTAGTATGTGCCACTGGAAAAGCCTCATTAGTGTCCAGAGGTTGTTAAAATGAGGGTCAGCAAATATCACCCGAGTTTATTTGAAACTGTTAAATGTCATCATCTGTCACTTAGGGGTGGGGTTAATGGTTAAAACACGTACTTCACTGATACAGCTCAAAAAATGGCACAGAAATAACGCAATTATTCCACACACCAGGGAATAACTGGATCTTGGTAAGAATATTTGTTTGTGTTTATTATTATTGTCCTTATTGTTTTGGAAGAAGGAAAAGAAACAATTTTCATGTGAACTTACATGAAGTTTGTATTGAAGCCAGTATGCTACAGTTGCACGGTAAAGCACAGGATTTGTCTGCATTTTCTAAAAACACACAATTTCTCAGTTGTCTTTCTCCTTTTTGTTTATACAGGAAGTTGTAGATGACTACACGTTTGAATGTGAAGTTGGAGGCCAAGCCCAGAGGACCAAAGTGTCCATTTTCCAGTCGATGGGAGACCCACTGGTGTATGGAAAGATCTACTCTGCAAAAGAGCCAAAAGCAGAAGAGGACAGCACAGACCTAAAGCTCATACATCCCCCGTAAGCACACAGGGTTTGCCATGTACTGTTGTGTACAGCTGTTTTTAAAATGCCATTCTGAATTCACTTTCGTTTCATCTCCAGTTTCCTGATAGGATCAAAGATAGATGCCGACAGGTATGTTGCATTAGTTTTCAAGACAGCGTTTTTTTGTTTTTTACTCAATATGGTGATGGGGAGAAGATGTTGATGTGGTTTTGTTTTTCAGATTTCTTACTCAGTACAAAGGTGTGTATGAGAGAGATGTCAAGTGTCAGGTTAAGATGTCCCATAACTCAGGCAACATGGGACAGGGGCCTCCCTCCCCCAGCAGAGACAGTGAGGTGAGTCCTAATCATGGGTAGTTGTTGAAATGAACTCCTACTCCATTATATTTTGGTAATATTTGCTATGGTTCATTTGTCGTCTGTAGGGAGATAGTTTTTCTGCTCTGGTCCAGACGTCTATGTTGGGAAAAGGGGTGAAGCACCGGCCCCCTCCCATCAAACTGCCTTCAGGATCAGGCAGCAGTTCCTCAGGTACAGTTGGAAAAGCTAAAGCAGAAGCCTTTTTGATCTTTCCTCCACCTGACTGCATTTATGGCAGTTTGGGAAAATGGGATAAATGTTGTAATTTTGTGACTCATCGCCAGTGATATTTTCTTCACTTAAATTCAAATAAAATGACAAAACTAATCTTAAAGACATTTGTATAACAGAAAACCATTTAAGAAGTGTGGAAATTGAAAAAAAAAAACATATTTTCTGCATCAGATCAAGCATTATAGTGTATACTGTCCTACAAAGGCAAAGTACAGAAACTCCATATTTTGTTGTAGCTCTAAAATACAGAAAAAAACTGAGGCAATGTTGAAGAGTTTTGTACTTTAGCTTCAGTGCTTTGACTGAATATGAGCAAAATACTGAGCTAATATTCAAGAGAAACAAAAACTGACAAACTAATCAAGGAAATAAAGAAAATTAAAAGAAAAATGAACAAAATAATAAAGGAAATTAACAAAAAACAAGCAAACATGCCGTATTTTCCTCACTATAAGGCGCACCGGAATATAAGGCGCACCCTCCAAAAATGTCACTTTTTTTTTTTTCATAATCCAGTGCGCCTTAAAGTGCGGAAAATACGGTAGTTAGCAATATCCCTCACCTCCCCAGCAAAATGTAAAGGGGGCCCAACTTCATGTCATGGAAGATCAACTGCTAATATATCTAGAGGGCACTCAGGGAGGGCATACCTCCGCCAACGCTGTTGTTCACCCAAACTGTTATTTTTTTTGACCAGAAACAAAAATTGAACAATGAGTAAAAATAAGTCGTACACATTCATGAAAATTAACAATGTAACAAAGAAATTGAAGGGAAAAAAATGTGCAAAATAATTAAAGCTTCAAGCACCATTGAAAGGGCCCTCAAACCCCCACTCGACAGCATCGTGACAGCAGCTGAGGGGTCTCTCCACTGTTGTCCTGCAGAACACACCCCGCAAATTTCATGTCAGTAAGATGAGGTCGGTGCCATGAGGCTGACTTCCTGTTCCCAGGTGGTGCAGTGACTTATGTTAAATGTTGTTGTACATGTGTGTTCAGACGTGAACTTTTATCATACATGTAAAATTTGAGACCGATCTGATCATCTGGAGCTAAGATACAGCATTTTATTTATTTATAGGTGGTGCTATAACCTTTATCCTACATGTAAGTTTGGTGCAGATTGGCTGAAGAACTAATGAGTTACAACAGGTTATTTATGACGAGGCCCCAAAATCATTTTTCTTAGTTTTTGGGCACTAAGGGCCCAAGATGTCAAATTACTGCCAAAACAAAAGATGGAATCTTGTTGTGGACCACTGAGCAAAATTTTATCCAATTGGCTGGGGAGAGGGAAGTCTGGGCTTCTCTGCTTAGGCTGCTGTCCCGCAACCATCACCAGGATAAGCGGAAGATGATGGATGGATGGATGGATGGATGGAAAATGAATTAAAGACTAACAATATAACCAAGAAAATTAACAAAACTAACAAAATAAGAAACAAAGTTATCAAAGTGAACATAAAATTACAAAGAAAATGATTAAGAAGAAGGGTAAAAACTGATGTCATTTTTCTCTGGTTCACTGTCTTTTTAGGGCAGTAAGTGTAACTTCAGCAGAATTAAGGTGTCATAAGTGTGACTGTTTTTGTCTTCACAGAATTTTTAATTTATCTTCAGGTCAGATGTCAAATGCATCCCTTCCCTAGATTGTACTTAGTCATATTTTATGTGTATAAAAAGTGTTTTCCACATAAGAGCCTTGTAAATTATCATCTAACCAAGATAAAGCCAGATTAAGAGGACACTTTAATAACCCATACATTTTTTTTTCTAGGTAATCCATATAGTTCCCAAACCACCAGTGGTCTACTTAAGTGTCCTACGCCCCCTCCAGCCAAAAGCCAGTCTCTGAACAGGAAACACTCCATGGAGCTGAGCCAGGTGGGCCTGCTGTCACCTGCTTCCCTCTCCCCTATGGGCCCCACACAGAGTGAGTACAGCACAGCCAGACTGCTTTCAACAGGCACCGTCACCGCGTCACAAATGCATTGTTTTGGAATGTTTTACATCAGCTTGCCTCAAGGCTCCCACATTTTCCAGATCTGGAATATGTTTTTGACAATCCATGAATAATGACCTTAGTGTTAATCCAGGTTTTAAACATATGGAAGAGCACAAAAAGAGCATGAAACTGCTGGAACATGTCTGAATTTTTGACAAACACATGGAATATTGCATCACCATCTGTACTATTACTATTTTAATTAGAACCAGCTGGCAAGGAGAGTGTCAGGAAAGGAAATTACATTTTCACATGAATAGTTCAGTTTTTAGCGCTTTTAAAAGTTGAACAGGTTAGGCACTTTAAATACCTCAGATTCACCATAGATAACAAAAATTTGATCAACACATCACTGACATTCACAAATGGTCACAGCAAAGACTCCATGTCATCCACAAGCTCCGTTCTCTCTCCATTACCCCACATCTTCTGTTATCATCTACTACTATACAGTACCATCATTCAGCCCACTCTGCTGCACTGGTCTCCCTGTTTTTACAACATGCTCTCCATCAACAACAAGAACAGCCTCACAAAAATTAAGACACATTGCATCATATATGACCAACCACCCCATTCCAGACCTATTAGAACTGAACCACAGAGCTGTCACATGCCTTGCACAGACAATAGCCAACGACTCAGACCACCCCCTCAACCCACACTTCATTCTGCTGCCTTCAGGTCACTGGTACAGAACTCTGAGTTGGCAACAGGCTTGTTTTAGTAAGAGTGTTGTCCCTCTGCCATCACCACACTCAGTAACTTGTGACCTTGTGGCAGTCCTCGTGTGTGTGTGTGTGTCTGTGTGTGTGTGTGTGTGATGATGTAGCTATGTATTGCTTAGGAAGCAGCGAGTGTATGTTCAAGGACGTCTTGTGATGTTTGTTGTGATTATACGTTATATGTTGATAGGCTCTGAAAAAAGATTTCACTCTGGGACAATAAAGGCTACCTATCTAAAATATCATCATCATGAATTAACTTTAGTTACAATATTCATTAGATCATTAGTTTAATTAAACACTAATGTATAATCAACAAACTTTCCTTCTCACTTCTCTTTTGAATTTTCACTACCTTTTTCTTTCTGTAGGATCGGGAACACCCAAGCCATCTACTCCCACACCCACAAATACGCCATGCTCAACGCCACACCCCGCCGACTCCCTCAGCGCTCCTCTGTCAGTGACCCCAACCCCTTCAGACCCCTCCATGGTGCAGAACCAGTCACAGCCAGCCCTCCTCGCACCCTTTGCCCAGCAGCAATTGGCTCTGAGCCAGCCCTTGCCTGTTATGACCATTCCCTTGCCCACCATGGGTACGTCCATCACTACTGGAACCACCTCGTCACAGGTCATGGCCAACCCCACAGGCCTCAATTTCATCAATGTGGTCAGCCCTGTCTGGTAAGGACCTTAATATTCACTGTCAGCCAATATTCTCTTGGTACCTTAGATCAGTACAACATCACTCCATCACTGGCTGTAATTGTTTTTAAAAACGCTGTACTTGGTTCGTAGCAGCCCTCAGACCCTAATGAGTGGCTCCAATCCCATGCTGGGCACAGGCCTAAACCTTAGTGGAATCCTGCCAACTGGAGGACTGATGCCTGCCATGCAGTCCACAGCCCAGTCTGGTAAGAGATTTGACCACACTTCTGCTTACCTGAAACTGTTTACACTATTCATTCATGCTACGATCATGTAGTAGTTGGACATATGGACAAGGGGCTCTATTTTGGAAGTTAAAGTGCAAAGTCAATAGTCTAAAGCAGGGGTGCCCAATCATTGCCACAAAGGGCCGAGACACTGCATATTTTCTTTCCAACCAGTGTCTTCAGCAGGTGATTTCATTGAATTCCTTCCCACTGATTGCACTTCAGTGAAAACACCTGCTTTAGTGAGTGGCTG
>JAQQAE010015308.1:0-12094 GCA_029823295.1 Pseudamia nigra
AATCACCCATGCAGAAATTATCCAATGGGAGGCTCGTACCTATTTGCTTAGTTAAATCCATGTGGTGACCTTTTTTTTGGCTAGGCAGTGTACATTTTATGTACAATACCACTTATTTATATACAATAAGTGGTATATGTATATGTTTTTTCTAATTTACCCTTGTGTAACTAAAGGAAATTACACCTGCTTTGTAGAACTTAACAGAACCTCTGTAATGTTCTGCTGAGGTGTTTTTGCTTTTTTACACTTAGTTCACTGCCTTCATCAGTCTTCTTCTTCTTCTCCTTTCGGCTGCTCAGGGGTCGCCACAGCGAAATACCAGTGATTCGCATGTTTGATCTGGCATAGTTTTACGTCGGATACCTTCCTGACACAACCCTCACAATGAGGGACAATAAATCAGTAACTAAAGTAATTTGTTTGAAAATGTGTAAAGACTTTTACATTTAAACTGACTTAGAAGCATTAAATACTAAAGAAGTTGGCAGTGATGTGGGTCAAATGTAACATAAGATTTGATCACTTTTATCTTGATATACAGTATGAGTGATTGTGCGTTAATCGTGTTAAAATTTTTAATCTAATTAATCATGCAAATGGATTGATCCGGATTAACGCATTAATTTTGACAGCCCTACTCATGAACTGACATGAGTAGAGCTGTTTGTCAGATGAGTACTTTTTATAGGCATTGTATGTACCCTGCAGTGGTAAGTGACACAACTGCATAGTGATGTTCATTAGGCCAAAAATGGTCAGGTAGAGGTTGGGGTAGTTAAGGCAGCCTTAGCACAGCATAGTCCTGCTACGGAGGAAACTCCAGCTCTTGCTCGGGTTCTTTGTGTGGTCCATGCTCTGTGTTTTTGTTCCCCTCCATGTGTTTTGTGTGTCTCATGCTTTGTCATGTTTTGACGCATGCTTTTTTTTCCAGTCAAAAATGGAACATGGCAAAGTAAACCTGAACATTGGCATTCTTAGAAATTAATGGTAGTCCTTTTATTCTGGATGCATTTCAGCAATCTGTTTTCTTCAGCATGATAAGAAAAAGTTGACAAGACAACAAGGTACCGGTATATAGGAGAGGCAAAGGAGGTTCAAATTTTCAAAAAATATCTATAGGGATATTACAAACATATAATTAACAACATAAAACAAACATTTAAGACCAGTTAAGTATAACCTGAAGAATCACAGATACCTCTGAAGCTTTATAGCTTCTATCCGTCAAGAAAAAACTCAATCTCAGCTGTTTCAAAGTTGCTCGTCATAAATCAAAAGCTAAGCCCAAAATAAACAAGAGCACAATTCCAAGCAGAAAATGTATCAAAATGCTTAAAGTTCTGAAAGAGTCACACTTAAATGGGAAATAAAGTAAAGGGAGATCTAACAAATTACCTGCTTAAGGTTGATATTTACTGCTATCACTGAAGGAAGTGCTTCATTTTTGGTTTTAGTTTGACATCTTTTTACTGTTGTATCCAGGGACACAGAACAGTCTCAGCTTTGTCCTTCTGTTCGCCGTCTCAAACACCATGGGAGTTGGCAGACAGTGACAAAAGATTTGTTTGCGTATGAAGTGATGGTTGTTTGTGCAAGTAGATTAAACCCTAAGGTCAATGTTGAATCTGTAGAAACACTAGACAAAGAATGACATTACAGTTGTTATTAATGTGTGTGTTTAAACTGGGTACACACTCTCTGTATGTAAGTGTGTGTAAAGGGGGTGTAAGAGGCTTTTAGCAAGATCACCAGGCAAAGTGTGTAAACAGGCTCGACAGTGGCTATTACCTGTGGAGGATGATATAGCTTTACCAAGTACACAAGCCCTGCCATCCACACCGAGAAAAGAAAAAAAATATGATTTTCATTAGAACCCATCTTCAAAACTTATCTGTTACTATCACAACCATGGTGTCTTTGCATAGCTGCCAACAATGCCAATATACTTTTTCATCAAAATTATACTGTCATCATCCCTACGGAGGTGTTTGATAGTTTGTGAACTCTGTAGAAGTTTACATATTTCTGCATGAATGTGACCTAAAACATCAGTCATATTTCATACAATTCCTAAGAATAGATGAGGACAACCAAATTAAACAAAAGAGACAAAAATCCTCACTTGGTCATTTATTTATTGAGGGAAATGAGGCAAAAGTATTTGTCATCGCTTCCCAGTTTGACCCTTTTGTGCAACAATAGCTGTAGATAAACATTTCTGAACTGTTGATCAGGCCTGCACATTGGCTTGTTAAAAATTTTAGTCTATTTCTCCAAACTAAACAGCTTCAACTCTTGGATGTTGGTGGGTTTTCTCACATGGATTGCTTGCTTCAGGTCCTTTTGTGTTCTTAGCTCTCGCTGCATGACACGTTCACTTTATATTCACTCTACTTGACATTTTAGAATTCACTGGTACAAGAATTCATTGCTCCATCCACGAGTCAGAAATATGATCAGTAATTTTCAATGACCCAGTTCCTCTTGAAATTAGACGTTGTGTCTTTCATTTTCTCAGTGCTGTTAGCCTGTGAGTATAAACGTTTCAGGCAGTTACCTGGCTGATATTGACACTTTTTAAACTATTCCTGGAAATACAACAGAAAAGAAGGACAAATTAATCTATGACTGTGAGCTGCATAGTATCACTTTCGTTTGCATCACTTCATGTTGGGCTGAACTGTCTTTCCTTTAATAAAATCATAATCATCTGAGTAATTGTATCTTATCACATTTGTAGTTGTTTCATACATATCTTTAATATGTTGTAGTAGGCAGTGCATTGAAACACAAAGACATTGGCCTCAGTGAGAGATGCTCATACGTACTCTTGTGTGTAGAAAACTTTAGCTAATTGAGAAAAAGCTAAATAAAAAAATTTTAAAAACTCGACGCATCCAAAAAACTTTCTAATAGTACTTTTAGCTTTGATCACTGCACACATTGACCTTCCATTAAGTCAGCTCCATATAGAGAAACGCGACTCATCTCAGCTCAACTCAGCGGGAAATTGGCTTGATGTGCGACGGTTCCCGACCCAGATTTTTCAGTCTTGACAACGTCCCAATAGAAACTGTGCCGATTCAACATGTTGAATCACCAGGACTCAGTCTTGGCGATGTGCGGCGGTTATGACTCCGACTTTTATCAATGGTGGACGTGTGTCACAACGCAATCAATGTTTAGTGTCAATAGATGGCGCCAGTTCCCAGAGGTGAGTCATGTTTTCAGTCTGCAGCTGTGTGCGAGTTACGGAATAAAGTGCCAGTCGTGTGTACCAGACAACCACACTCATTCAGGTGAGATGAGTCGTGTTTCTCTATGTGCGGCCGGCTTTAAGCTCATGAAATATCATAATATTTATTTCTGTTAGAGTTATTCCTTACGGTTTTTCTGTTATTTTCATTCATATGTCAAAAGTGCATTGTCATGTTATCCCATTGTTTGCTTAAATTGTGTTACACTATCTGTCTTAAATACTGTCTGACATTGAGCAGGACTAATGGTGCCATGATGTCTGGAATAACACATCGTGTGTGTGTACAGGTGATGAGTACTGAGGTCGTGTGTGATGTATGCTTGTAGGGAGGGTATTTTGCTACATATTATGTCATTTAATCCAATCAGATTATTACAAGTATTGATTTCCCTCTCATGACTACGTATGATGTGTAGATGATGTGAATGGAAGCAGGAAGCGTTTTTGCCGAATAAAATGGAGACGGGTGAGAACACACCTCAGAGGGTGGGAGAGACAGCTGATGTGTGTTTCTCTTACTCTCTCCGCATGCGTAATATAACAGACTTCTGACTCATTCTTGTGTGTTCTCTCTTTGTTAATAGGGTGTCTAATATGGGGTCAGATTTAGACCCAACAATTTCCATCCAGGATCTTCTACTGATTCAAAGTTAGAACTCAGTGTGAAGTCTTTTCCCACAAATCCAAAATGGGGTTAAAGCTGCAGTACGGAACTTGAGGAAAATCTAGGACTTAGCCTAAAATGTTAACATCCACAGCTCTCATTGTCCACCCCTCTGTCTGTCCAGTCACGGGTGTCAGGTGCGGGCTCTGATCACCAGCCAGTCAGAGCCCTCGTCGCAACACCAGCCATGAAGGAGCCGTTCTTCATGTCCAAAGACCATACAGTCAGTCTAACATTACTGTATTTTCCGGACTATATGACACTCCGGAGTACAAGTCGCACAAGCCAAAGATTGCATAATGAAGAAGAAAAAAACGTATATAAGTCACACTGGACTATAAGTTGCATTTTTGAGGGGAAATTTATTTTACAAAATCCGACACCAAGAATAGATATTTCATTTTGAAAGGCAAGTTGTAGTAATAATAGAATAGAGAACAACAGGCTGAAGAGGTGTCTCGTATGTTAACGTAATATATTAGCAGTTATTCACATAACTATAGCATAAAGAACATAATCTAACAAGTTCACCAAACTCACGATCTCATTCCTAATCCCTAAATTCTTCATCCTCTGTGTCGCTCCTGAACAACTCCGCCAACTCCGGAGGTAGAAGAAGTGCTGCTTCCTCCTCTGCGTGGCTGTCGTCGGACTCATCGTCAGTTCCAGGTCCAATTATTCCGGCCTTTCTGAATCCCGACAGGATGGTTTCATTTGTCACTGAAATCCCTGCCTTGTCAATCCATTCAATGACTTGCAGGAAAGTTGCATGACGCATCCTCCTGGTTGCTGTGAAGCTGTGCTCTCAGTGTGAAAATAACAAACATGTGAAATGTTTTAATATATAAGTCGCACCTGAGTATACGTTCCACCCCTGGAAAAAAAAGTGCG
The DNA here is from genome assembly GCA_029823295.1 of Pseudamia nigra. NCBI lineage: Eukaryota > Metazoa > Chordata > Actinopteri > Kurtiformes > Apogonidae > Pseudamia > Pseudamia nigra. The sequence continues at coordinate 4,818 of JAQQAE010015308.1, forward strand.
ACTTATAGTCCGGAAAATACAGTAAATAAAGAAATTACTTACTGCAGCTTTAAAGTCTGGACTCTGTGGAGGCTAATGTGAAAATGATGTCTCATGTTCCCTGCATCTCAGCCTCTTGAATCATCATCTTGGGTGCCCATCATCAGCTAAAAATAAAGAAGAAATGAGAAGTTCTTCACTATGCAGGGTTAAATAAATGAGTTTAAGCATATTAATCTCTGCAGTAGGTAACCAGTGGAAGAACTATTTGTGTAGTTAAATCCAGGTGCTGACCTGTTTTTGGATCTTACCAGAGAGACACTCCGATGTGACTTGAGTATTAAATTGTAAAACAAAGGAACCCAGTGCACCTGAAAACCACCAGTTTATTCTGAATGCAAACATGCAAACACACACACACACACGACTGTACAAACAGTATTTGTTGACTGTGGAGGAGTTGAACATAAGAGAGGCTTAATGAGGGACAAGGCTGTCATATATTTTTTAAGACAGTGATGGAAAGGGATTGCAAGTTAGAAAGACAGAGGGATTAAATCAATACATTTAGTTGCAACTTGATTTATAACTGGTGACAGTGACCTTAAAATACAGACACAAATGCAGCTGAACACAGATATCCACACACAATGGAAACATCTGCATACAGTACTGAATAAAGAGGAAAAAATGTCCTGGTCTGACTGAACCTTATCAGTGCAGTCATCGTTGCTGGTTTGAATAAGCCGCGACAGTGAATGTTCAAAAAGGAGTTGGTTATAACCGAGTAAACAAATCAAAAAGCCCACAGTTAAATCAGGAAACCACATAACATTGTTTCATCCTCCCTGTGCCTGCTGGCTGTCTGAAAATTACAACAAAGAAACAAAACTTATTGCTTGATCAAAGGGATAAAGAAGAAGTCAGAAGTAGAAGTAGGGTCTTTGAGTTTCATTGGGGGTAAGTACACTGAACAAAAATATGAACGCCACACTTTTGTTTTTGCTCCCACTTTTCATGAACTGAACTCAAAGATTGAAGACGTTTTCTATGTAAACAAAAGGTCCATTTCTCTCAAATACTCACACATTAGTCCAAATCTGTGTTAGTGAGTGAGATAATCCATCCACCTCACAGGTATTACATATTAAGATGCTGATTAGACAACATGATTATTGCACAGGTGTGTCTTAGACTGGCCACAATAAAAGGCCACTCTAAAATGTGCAGTTTTTCCTCACAACACAGTGCCACAGATTACACAATTTTAGGGAGTGTGCAATTGTCATGCTGTCTAACCAAAGAATTTCTGCACAAACTTTCAGAAACCGTCGCAGGGAAGCTCACCTGCATGCTCGTCATCCTCATTGGAGTCTCCACCTGACGGCAGTTTGTCATCGTAACCGACTTGAGTGGGCAAATGCTCACATTGGATGGCGTCTGGCACGTTGGAGAGGGGTTCTCTTCACATATGAATCTGGGTTTTCACTGTGTCCATGGCGGCGGTGGGGTTGTGGTATGGGCTGGTGTATGTTATGGACAATGAACCCAGGTGCATTTTATTGATGGAACTTTGAATGGACAGAGATACCATGATGAGATCCTGAGGCCCATTGTTGTGCCATTCATCCACGACCATCACCTCATGTTGCAGTATGATAATGCACAGCCCCATGTTGCAAGGATCTGGACACAATTTTGGAAGCTGAAAACATCCCAGTTCTTGCCTGTCCAGGATACTCACCGGACATGTCACCCATTGAACATGTTTGATGCTCTGGAGTGGCGTATACGACAGCATGTTCCAGCTCATGCCAATATCCAGCAACTCTACACAGTCATTAAAGTCTGAACCAACATTCCACAACCTGATCATATGTGAAATTGTGTTGAACTGTGTGAGGCAATTGGATACTGACTGGTTTTGGAACCATGAATTCTGCTCTACAAAAAAAATCCCGAAGGAGAATGTCCATCCATCTGTTGTTGACCTCCACCTGAAGTACACTTGGGTTCTGCAGCAAGTCCACCTCTGAATGGATGAAGAAAAATTAAATTAAGACTTTGGAGTGGCGTAGTCAAAATCCTGACCTGATTCCTATTGAGATGCTGTGGCATGACCTTGAAAAGGCGGTTCATGGTCCAAAACCCTCTAATGTGATTGAATTACAACAATTCTGCAAGGATGAGTGGGACAAAATTCCTCCACAGCATCTGTAAAAGACTCATTGACAGTTATCACAAGTGCTTGATTGCAATAGTTGCTGCTAATGGTGAATCAACCAATTATTAGGTTTAGGGGGCAAACACTTTTTCACACAGGGTCACGTAGGTTTGGATTTTGTTCCCTTTAAAAATAAAAATCTTCATTTAAAACTTGTGTGTACTTGTGCTTTTTTAAATTTATTATTTAAATTTGTTGATCTGAAATCTTTAAGTGTGACAAATATACAAAAAATAAGAAATCAGGAAGGCACATGCACTTTTTCACAGCACTGTACATATGCTTTATATGTAAAATAATAATTTCTCATGTCCTTGCCTGATTGGCTGCTGATTCATCATCCCACATGCATAGAACATTTAAAAGCTCTTGTAAATTGTCACTTTATTCGAGACGTCGTGCCATCTTGTACTTTTGGATTGAGAAATGACATTAAAATGGATTGGAGTAGAAAGCGTCCTGGGCCAGCAGTCTGGGAACACGTCGAGCTTAATCAAAAAAAAAAGTTAAATCTTCACAATCGTATGCAACATCTTGCATTTTGCAATAACACAACAACTCTGTGAAGACACCTACAGACGAAACATCCTGGCACCTGCGTTCCTAGCACAACACAACCGAGTGCTGAGCATTGTGTTTATGGTATGTATTCATTGTATTTTAGTACACATGTGAGTTTACACATTTATTATTATATTGTGACAATACACATATGTAGTGTATTATCACCTAGGGTTTGATACCTAGAGAAGAAGTGTGTCTGTATGTTTTGGTTTTATGTCTGACCTGTGTTCGTCTCTTTGAGTGTACAGCACTTTGGTCAGCCATGTTGTTGTTTTTAAAGTGCTCTATAAATAAAGATGGTATGATATGAAGTGAACAGGCCATGAGGGTCACAAGCCAGGATGTTGGAAAAATACTGACCTCTGTGTGACAACTGGGGGGTCGTGTAAGTTTAACTAATTTCCTGAGGGGGCTATGTTTATGACAAAGCCAAAGTTGTTAATTGCCCCAATAAAGGACAAGGGAGGTTTGGTATTGTTTAAACAGATGTTTTCGGGGGTCATCTTTTTACCAAGGCTGGGACTATATAAGAAGAATGTTTTCTGGAGGTCCTGAGAGATGTTCATATTGGCCAGTCTCTCCAGGTTTGCGTGAACCTGTATGATGCTGCCTGTTATAATAAAGCCTTTTTTATATAACTAAAGACAGTGTCATTGGAGCTTTTTTCTACATCATCTTCACATCAAATGCTGTACCAGTATACGTCACATACATTATGCATTCCATCAGTAAAAGAAGCTATGTTGTCACATACTGTATGATTACATATCATTAGCCCAAAAGCATAATTGCCTAAATCATATTTTGACCAATTTGTGATATCTGCCTAACTCTACCCTCCTGATGCTGCTGAATCACTGTGCCTTATTGGTTATATCCTCAGCCAATCAGAGTGCTTGTTACATTCCAGTTAATATCATTGTTTGCCTCAGTCATCTACTTGAAATAATGTGTTTTTCTTTTTTCCTGAAATCCTTAAAATACAGTACAACCGAGATAATTATGCTATAAGGCTAACAATACATGTACTGTAGAAACGGTACAATATATACAATACAATACATAAGTTGCATGGCAGCATTCCTCTTAACTCAGTGTTTTTATTGTTCTAGACAGGAAGGCAGAAAGAATTAGACGAGGAACTACTTGATTTTATTATAAAGGACTCACAAACTTTTCCAGTTGTGGAAGATGAGGTTTTCCAGGACTGTGTAAAGAAACTGGACCCCAATTACACCATCAAGAAATACTTTGAAAACAATGTGGAAGTTTAGATACACAGAGAGAAAGGCCAAAGCAATGTGTGAAGTGAAAAAGGCCAAAGCTGTGACTTCAGACATGTGGACTTCAGTCAACATGGATGCCTACCTAGCAGTTACATACCACTTCACTGATGACAACAACAAGCTTTCCACCACTGTCACATGTTTAAAAACTGATAATGCAGCCAATATGACCATCTGTGCACAACTGTTACGGTACAATATGTACCTTGTTTTGCTCACACACTAAATTTAGTGGTGAAAAAAGCCATAGCGCAAACCCCTGAACTGCATGCTTCATTCAAGACAGATAGTCTCTTTAGATCTAGTGCCACTGCTAAGCAGAAGCTGTCAGACATCCGGCAGCAAATGGGAAAATCTGTGATGAAACTTAAAGGAAATTGAGACAAGATGGAACAGCACCTATTCCATGTTTCAGCATCTGCTGGAGCAGCGTGAGGCAGTGGCAGCAGCCTTGTCCTCTCTCAACACAACTCTGACACCTTTCAACAGTGCTGATCAAAAAGCAGTCAGTGAGTGCCTTCAGCTTCTTGCTGTCTTCCATGAAGCAACTGTGGATTTGTCATCTGAATAGTTTCTGCATCAAAAAAAATTCCATTAGTTAGGCAAATACACTACAAGGTTCATGAATGATGTAATAGGTTAACGAGCCCAATTGCCCTTCAGTTAAGCAGTAATTTTAACAAGAACTTAAGGGAGCGACATGGAGTGGCGCTTGTGAGGATCCTTGCAGTGTCAACTATCTTAGACCCTTGATTCAAAGTTCTGGCTTTTAGGTGTCCAGAAAATTCACACAAAGCTGTGAAGGCTTTGAGTGCAGCGCTGTCATTCAAGCAGCTTCTCCAACAGAAGCAAGTGCCATGAACATGAGCCACAACAGGACCACAGACCAATGAACACAAGGAAGAGAGCCTCTGGGATGCTGAAACTACCCAAAAACAAAGTGCCACTGCTGATACTGCTGTTGAGGTAGGTCACCCCCCCACACACCCACTATGTACAGAATGATTGAACGAGGTGGTAATTGTGTTTTGATTCTTATTGTTATATAACATATAAACTATATTCAGTGCTATCTCCCAGCCCCATATCCACCCAGATGAGCTTAATCAAAAAAAAAAAAAATTGATTGATTACTGGAACCAACACGCCTCTACATTCACTCATCTGTTCCAGCTGGCCAAGACATACAGTAAGTCTCCATTCCAGCCACATCAGTGCCCTGTGAGAGAATGTTCTCAAAGGCAGGAGAGATTTTAAACAAGAGAAGAAATCCGAGCACTGTTGAACAGATTGTTTTTCTGAATAAAAATAATTAAATGCACAAGCGCCACGATACTGACTCATGTCTGTATTGTACACAAGCATCCCCTGCAAATACTGACCGACAAACAAAATATCTGTCAATATAAAACCAAACCAAACACCAAAAGTTAATAGGTTAAAATAGACACATAAAAACACTCCACTCTTTTAGTGTAGTGTTTTAACGTCACATTTATTTGGCCACCAGATGTCGCTGTGCTGACATGTCCCAAAACATTGATTCTTTTTCTGAATCAGTTGTTCTAAATGATTCGATCTCTGGAACTTTCATTGCGCCATCACTCATATTTAGCAGATCATCTGCAATTAACCACCACTATTCTTAACGCATTTTATTTTGTTATTAAATCAATTGTGGTGATTCACAAAATTATTCTGGCAAAACTAATGCTTATTCACTAATTTATCACATCAGCAGTTGCAGCGGTGCAGCAGTGATTTTAAAGGGGAGGTGTTCTGCTCAGGATTATGTTCGGTGAAATATACCACTTTTCATTTTCACATGTGCACATTGTTGAAATGATGAAAATGTTTGTTTTTTGTTGCTTGCAGATTAAATCAGTACAACTTTTTCATACCAGCTTGTATATGCTTTTATTCACTGCAATGATAGGATTATTAGGGGGTTTTATTGCCTGTGGATATACAGTTCTTTCAGAGGCCTTGGAAACATTGTGAGGAGGTAAAGACACTAGGGCAGTGGGGGTCCTGGACAAGGATGAACACCTGTAGGTCTTTGAGGATTTCCTGGATGATGCTGTTACCCCTATGCTGTCTGTGGCAACAATGTTAAGTTCATGGACACATTTGTTTTTCTCTGCAGCGTATTTCACCTTTGGTTTTTGGTGAACACAACTCCTGAATCTTTGGAAAAATTCCAGTGCACACTGTACCACAACAGCTGATTTGTGATTTGAAGATGAGGAGGTGGGAAGCTTGCTGTGACCTGCTGTGAGATAGAGCAGACTTCCATCGTTCACACCTTCACATCAGTGAAGGTTCATAATTATGAGCAGCCCCAGGGTTATGTCTGTGAAAATTCTGTAACTTCACACTTAAAGCTATAAAAAAGAAAGAAAAAAGAGGAATATCAGTTTTCCAAATGATCTTCAGTCTCAATCAAGACTGGGTGACCTGTGTCCTAACTGTAACTCTGTGCCTGAGACCTTGTCAAAGATTTTCCACAGTGGTCCTGAGTGTCAGTGATACCTGCATGACAAGTCCTCTACAGAGATTATTTAGTTCTGTCCAAGGTTTGGAGATGCACCAGTGTTTAGGTTGAAGTTTAAGGCTCTGTTCTGTAGTGTGTGAAATGCCCTTTGTATCCTTTCACGAACATAATTTTAAACTATTTTTACAAAGTTTCTCTTCTATTTCATGAAATATTGGTGATCTTTTGTCTGTCTTTGTTCCTGATGAAACCTATGGTGCCCTCCAAAACCACTGGAACAGTGAGGCCAATTCCTTTATTTAACTGAAAACATGAGGATTTGACATCAAACGATGAATATGGGACAAAAGGTCAGTATTTCAGCTTTTATTTCCAGGTATTTACATCAAAATCAGTTAAAAAAAAACTTAGAAGACAGCATCGTTTGTAACAAAAGTATAGGGAAAAAATACATTAAACTGAATAATACTTAATATTTAGTTGCAAATCCTTTACTTGCAATAACTTCATGAATTCTGAATCAATTGACATCATAAAACTTTTACATTCTTCTTTTGTGATGCTTTTCTCACCACAGTCTCTTTCAGTTGTTGTTTGTTTTGGGGGGGGGGGGGTTCCTCTTTAGCAGGTCAAATGCATGTTCAATAGGGTTCAAGTCTGCAGATTGACTTGTTCAGTCTAAAACCTTCCACTTCTTTCCCCTGATGAACTCCTTGGTTGTCATGGCAGT
>JAQQAE010015309.1:0-12093 GCA_029823295.1 Pseudamia nigra
GTAAATGACAGAAAAACCCACAATGGTCACAGACATAACTTGAATCTGACAAAAGTAATAATAAAAATACAATTTTTATGAAAATTAGCCAATGAAAATCAGACATTGCTTTTGAATTGTAGTTCAACAGAATTATTTAAAAAAAAACTCATGAAATAGGCCTGGACAAAAATTATGGCACCATTAATGTTATATTTTGTTGCACAACCATATATATATATAATATATGTATATGAGAGAGTGGAAAAGAAGTGATTGCAAGTATTCACCCCCTTAAACCTAAATCAAAAGAGGTCCAAATGGTTCCTGAAAGTCTCAGTTTGTGCAATGGAAATAATTGGAGTGCATTAAATATGTCTTAAATTATAACAGTATAGATCCCAGTGTCTGGAATGTCAAGTCACTGGTGAAACTATTCCTGGCATCAACTACATTATAAAGAACACTCCAAGCAACCTCCTTAAAACGTTAATGAAAATTGTGAGTCCTGTTATAGAGACGGAAACCTTTTGGCATCAGTTCACTTGAAGCCATCATTGGGAAATATGAGGAATACGATACATGCATAAATCTGCCTAGAGCAGGCCATCCTCACAAACTGAGAGACTGTCAAGGTGACTCAATGGAGGACACCAACATACCTATATGAATGTGAATGAGTTAAAAACTTCAGCTGCTCACCAATCAAGGCTTTATGAGGGAGTGGCAAAGACCACAAAATCTCTTTGATCTTTGCTACAGTTCACCTGAAGGCATGTGGGGACTCCAGCATAAACTAGAACAGCATCCTTGAGTCTAATGACACCAAAATTGTACTTTTTGACCATCCGACTAGATGCTATGTTTGAACACTGCACATCATAAATAGACCATTTCTTCCATAAAGCGTGGTGGTGGCGGCATCATGCGGTGGGGATGCATCTCTGCAGCAGGTCCTAGAACAGGGGTGGGCAACGAGGGCCGGAGTCCTGCTTGTTTTCAAACTGTCTCTTCCCTACCCATTGTCTCTGTCCCACCCACTGTATCTTCCAGCTTCTGATTGACTGAACACACCTGATCAAGCTAATCAACAGTGGGTAGGGCAGAGACAGTTGGAAAACATGCAGGGACACCGGCCCTCATGCAAAGTTTAGTAAGATACTAGAGATACCTCATTCAGTCTTTTCCAGAAAGACAGTGACCTAAAGCAAGCAGTGAAAAATGGCACAGAAATTGTTTAAAGACAACTCTGAATGATCTGGAGTGGCAGAGTTGCAGCCCAGATGTCAATACAAGAGAATTTGTGGCTGGACTTAAAAGGTTGTTCACTTCGGGTTCCCATCCAGTTTAATTGCATCTGCAGAATACTGAAACTAACAAACAGGTGAATACTTATTTTCCATTGTACACCTGTATTTTTTTTTTATTGTCTTTCTGGAATCTGTTTTCACTTTGAGTTTTTTCTAAATTCTTTGAACATACTGTATAATGTGGCTTTTGTGAAATGACAAAATCAGCAAATCCAGAATACTGTGAGGATTCAGATCAGTCTTTTTATGGTGTCATAGAACCTATATTGGTGGTGGTCTGTATTTTTCTCGTCATCTTTTCCGGGTAGTATTTACCATTAAATTGCCCTACTTCACAATAGTGAAGATTAAAAAAAACAACTGAATCCAGATGGTAGGTGATCCAGATCACAACCAAAAAGTTGTTTTAGTGCCAAATCTGATATTTGGATTTGATTAATTGTGAGGCCCAGCATTTACATTCCAGGTTAAATCACTTTGCAGTTCATGATGTGGATTCTTGATTGAAGTGAGATGTTTGTAATCTAAGTTTTTCTCCTGTCTCCTCAGATGGCATTCAGAACTGGAGAGATCGAGAAACTCTGTGTCATGGTTGAGGAGCTGGGTGGTGTGGAAAAGATTGAAGCCCTGCAGACCCATGAGAATGAAGCAGTCCATAAGGCTGCTCTCAATATCATTGATCGATTCTTCTCAGGAGAGGCGAGTGTCACCAATAATAATCCTGAGCTCATAGAACCTTGTGTAAATTTTGGCAATATATTAACCTAAACTGTAAATAATGGTGTTTGTACTTTCCCTTTTTTGCTTGCTTTGGATTTAAAAAGAATTTTTAAAGAGATTTGTGAGAAACTGTAGTTAAACAGTGTTAATAATGCTGACCACAGCAAATGAAGAATATCAACATCCTAAGAATTAAATCTGGCAGAGGCAGTAGGATTATGTTATCAGCCATGTGACTCACTCACAGATCAAATGACAGTGAGCAGGCTGCTGAAAGCTACCTTGTGTCTACTGCTTTTCCACATGCCACTGCAAAACAATAAAAAAATATGGGGTGTGGTGAGGCTTACTGTCGTGTTTTGTCAGGATAAACCACTTCATTTACTTACACATGCAGAGCTATTATAGGCGTTGACTTGTTTGCTTTTCTCTGCTGAATCACTGACTCAAAACTTTTTAATTCAAACATCCATGTCTGTGTCTATGAATGATACTCTAACATGAGTATCTGTTCTTGTCTTTTAGGATGATGATGATGAGTCTGTGCTTCCCGAGGCCACCAAAGATGGCTATGCCTTCCAGATCCCTGAAAACCAAAGCACCTTTCAATTTTAAAACATTCACTTTGCTCTTTGTAACACAAAATGATTTGTGCCTTGTCCATATTTTTCATACCTTTTTAAAAATTTTAAGTGTTTCATAATTTCATCTTAGTATCACTTTGAAAAAGAAATCATTTTGTCAGTTTAAAGATGTGTAAATAAATTTTGCTGAGACTTTGTAAATGTCTGTGTTACTACATTGAGGTAAAAACATCACTATTTGTGGTAAAATATGTGAAAGAGAGCTTGTGATGGAGGGAGATCTTCACTAACAGGTAAAGTGTAAATATACAGTCACCACTAGATGTCACTGCTTGTTCTATAGTTGTCAGCCTAGATCTTAATAACCATGTTGGGTCTACAGATAGATTGCAAACAATTTTGTAAATGAAGTATGCTGTAATGGAGTTTGCAGAAACTATATTAGCCTATAAAACATGTTCATGAAACCATAGATGAGAACATGACCAGAATTGGAGTCTTCCTTCTCTGGAGGCCCGTGACAATATGTTATATTATGTGGGGAAAAACACAAATAAAAATTAGCCTTATTTGTGTACAGTGGTGAGTGAACAGATTAATAAACACTTGATCAAATTGAGAATATTCAAGTCTGTTTCCCAAAATGGGCCATAGAAGTTTTTATTGGCTGGCCTATTTATATACAATTTATTTTTTAATAATTAATTAAATTTGGTGCATTTTCTTCATATTTTTTATTTTCTTATTTTATATATTTAACTTTGACTCTCCTTGTTTGTGTTAATTTTGCTCTTAATTTCATTAATGTTTTTTTTAAATTACTTTTTAAAGAACTAAGCATCTTTTACATTAAGAGAATAACACAAAAGTCTTTGTGGGAAATTTGGGGGGGCCACCGGGGGCCATTTAATTCTGTAAATTAAATGGCCTTGTTTTTATTTTGATGGGGTGTCGGATGTGTGCTTTTATTTTGTCTCCGTCCTTCCTGTCTGCGGCTATGAAGCCCTTCCAGCATCACGACTAACTTCAGTGGACTAATCCTAACCCCGCGGACACACTGGATGCCTGTCCGGATGGAGGGCAAAACGATTACTTGATTTCGTCAGTGTCCGTGACTCGCAGTAGAAGGGCATTTGGGGATGTAGTCATTCCAGTATTTTATTTACCAGCGGCTCAAGAAGGAGCGTTATTCCGGCGTTGTGATTATGTGACCATTTTTGTTGCATACTGTCAGCGTGATTTGCTATGGTGATACTACGAGCTAACCCCAAGCTAACACCAGCAGCAAGGTTGTTTTGGGAAATATTATTTTAAATAAACCATTAGTTCACACATGAATTAGTCACTTTTTTAAATCTTCATCAAGCTGGAATACGAAAGGGAATGTCTAACCAAGGAGTTAGGAGAAATGGCCCAGTAAAGCTGCGGTTGACAGGTAAGTGAATTTAAACCCCCTCCTGCGCCTCTTGGAAACGCTAGCAGTTTAGCCTGCTAGTCAATCAAGCTAACTAACATTTTTGTGATTGTGCAGCTGCGTATTGGCGAAGGATTATTGTACAACGATTACACCTAAGTATTCCCAAACTTCTACTCTATGTCATGTCTTTGCTTTAATTTTTGTTGGCTTTCAGTATGCTGTGCACAAGCCGCGTTTGTGCATTAGCTTTAATAACAATGTTAATGCAGTGCAGAAAAGCTATGTGAGGTCAGGTTTTTGTTCTTGCTTTAGCATCGATTCAAATTGGTATGTTAACAAAAATAAGCTGAGATAAATGTATGCATTTTATGGTGGAGAGACTATGCCAGTGCATACCCATCTTTGTCATCTTTCCTCCAAATTTCATATTTTCAGCGCTTCGTTTGTTTTGTCGCCAGTTAAAATGCACAATTATCCTTTATGAGTAGGACTTTGCCCCATCCATTCATGTTACAAGTCATTTGGAATCGGTGAATGACACACTCTGGCTTCAAACGTGTTTATGAAGAAAAGATGGGGTTATTAATTCACAATCTGCACTGTCTTACAATTCAGCGGCTTTATTTATGGTAATTTACAGAGAATGGTGGCACAGCAAGTAGAATAGCTACAAGAGGAGAGCATGTTTCTGCAAGCTTCTTTGTTTTGTTAATAACGCATATTTAAAATAATCATTACCTGCTATTTTTTGAGGAGCTGTGACCTAAGTGATGGTGACATCTTTTTATTGCAGGTTTCATGTCCATGAAATAGACAGTTTTCCAATCTTCTGTCTCCAGCCTTTATATTTGAAAACCATTTTAAATGACAAATGTAATGGGGGCTTGAGGTACATGCATTTTATGTATGCGTGTAATTGTTTTTTTTTTCTTTTTAAAAAAAATATAATTTATCTAACATGTAATTCCTACATTGAAGATTACATTCACAGGTGTGCCATTGGTCAGTGTTACATGGTCAAATGGCTTGTCATTCAGATGTCTGCTACATGCAAAAATAAGCTCATTATCTAGGTAATAATGATATAATTATTTGAGAAAGAAATAGTAATACTGTACTGTTTAAAAAAAAATAAAAAAACCTCACATCTCAAAGTCCCATTGGTTTTCCTTTGGACTCGCCTGCTTTGGGTCACTTCTTTCTCCTCTGCGTATGGGGAATAGTTTTAAATGGGCTGCAGTGGTCTTCAGAAGGAATCCCAGGAATGTAAAATCTCAGAGAGGAAATGTGAGTCTTTCCCAATCATAGACACATCCTCTGTCTGCCCTTCACTAGAGAGAAAGGATAAGGAAGACAGTGTTTGTGAGGAAAAGGACTAATTGGAGTTCATATGTCACAGGGACTCAAAAATTGCTACTCTCACACTAGGATCACTGATTCTAAGTCTGCATTTATAGTTATGCATTCATTGCAAACTTTACATGTGTTTAGTTGTGGCTGCACTTGATTTATGTGTCTGAGACCGTGTGCATTTAGACCTAACATTGCATACCAACTGCAGCCCAGTTTTACCCTGTCTGCTCTGTGGTCTCACTCATCGTCTGAATGGTTTTTTTTTCTACCAGAGAGAAAAGGATTGGCTAAAACTAAAGCTTGCACTGGCAATTTAGAAATATGTTTGATTCTCTACTGTTGTTTTCTTCTAATAGTTCAGTTTTTGTGTCGTTTGCTGTCGGGCTTTGTATCATCAGTGCTTTATCTTCGAAAAGGTGGATAGATGTTTAAGACACTTGCTACTGACCATTAAGAACTGACTTTGAGGCCAGTCTTTGAGCTTTTCACGCTTACTGGGGACATAATATAGGAGATATATCAGTTATTTTTTGAGCTAGACACGTTGTCAGCATTCCAGTTATACAGATATGCACCTTGCCCTATATTTTTTATGAGAATGGATGGATACAACTACTGTATAGGTGTTTCTATGTTTCAATTAACTGCTTTTTGAAATTTTGAACTGAGCAATGTGAAATGGGAAGGCCACAAATGCACTTCTCTGAAGTTTTTCTTTTAGATGAGTCAACAAAGCAGCAGTTTCAAAACTGAAATGCAAACAAGTTTTAATGCCTTCAAATTATACTCTCTCAATGTGACATGGTGTTTAATTGTAGTTATATTGTAATTGAAACTGTAAAGATTTGTCAGTTTTTGGAAAGCCACCTTCATGGTTTCTCTGAATATGGCGAGAAGTACATTTTAATTTTACAACCGATACAGTGCCCGTTTGCCATGGTTTGGTGCTTTGTTGAAGTCTGTAAAAAAAGTAATGAAACACAAGTCTTACTGAGGTGAAACACAGTGTGTTCCTCAGTAACACTTCTGAGTGCAGCTAGGGTCATTTACCTATGCAAAGGTGATTCCTATAATTATTTGCTTTTTCAGCATAAAGCCTGCACTCTAATACTACTTACTTTTACTGACACTATGCTGAACTCGCTGTTTGTATTGCCTGGGTTTCAGAAAACTATTTTGAATAGCTTTTTTCTTGAATTCTTTTGACATTGCCATTGCACTGAATTGGAATTTGTGTAGGGTGGGCTTCTATAGACTTGTCCCCTCTTTACTCCTTCTGCACAGCACTCTGTTCACAGCTTCTAGATACTTGCCTTTTAAAGTTTCTCCTTTTATCTATAACACTCATCTGGGAAAGCTGCTGTTTGATAATTAAATTATTTTACAAAAAAAACTGTAATGTGAGCTTGCTGGTGGGTTGCGTGTCATGTTTCACCACAGTTTGATGCCAAGTTTGCAAAGGAAGGCAATCTTAAATTTCACCTATTATTTGCAACATAACAAGGAGCTGAAAGTCAGAGATTAAGTAAGAGTTTGTATACAAGTAACTAAAAATGCTTCACTGAATGAACTCATGGAGACATGAGACAAACAAGAGGATGAATCCCCTTTCAAATATGGATCCTGGTCTGGAGTATGCTGTTGGTATCTTTGCTGTGAGGGAGGGAGCCTGTCTATGTGATCCATTTCCTCCATTAGCCTCCAGTTGGCACGCAGCAGCAGGGAAGGACAGGAAAAATCATTTCAGGATTCTTCCTGTTCTGTGTGAGTGCTTGACACTCAGGCAAGCAAGGAAACCCACATAAACATTTTTCATCTACTGTCACTCTGTGTGTTTTGGGTTGCCCCTGTCAGCAGTTTGTGTGTGTTAAAGGAGAGAAATACCAGGAAGAAGGTGTTGATTTTTTATATATATATATATAAATAATCAGGGCAGAGACTCTTTTTCGGTGAACAGGGACCTCGGTTGTGACATTCACTGTTGGCTCTCAGAAAATGGATGTGTCCACGTTTGTGTTCTCAAAACAGAACACAACCACAAACATGCACATAGCCACACTAATATATATTGTTGATTTACACAGGATGTACGTAAAACATGATATACTGAGCTAAATTAGTCTAGCTGGATCCCTAACATACGAAGGTGAAAGTCAAAAAGAGATTTCTCTTTGGCAATGGTGGGAAAGAAAATTTGGGATTGAAAATTTTGGTCTGTAATGGTCCATGGTCTACAGTTTGAGATCTCCAAACCAGTTTAATGCTGCTGTTGTCTCACCTTTCCATCCCTACCTTAAATTGATTTAAGCTGGAAATTTTCACCTGCATTCAGGTTTCCCTGGCAGCTTCAGATGAGTTGAATGAGAACTCACTACAGCAGGATAGTCACATTTGATCAACACATTTTGAGCTGCTGTAGAGACTGGGACTGTGCATGTACAACTCTTGTGATTTATTATGTTATGTCTAAGCACTTAGGTTTCAACTCTGCTTTTTTAAAACAGTAATGAGTTTTGACAGTCAAAATGTGGACTTGAGGTCAGTGAATGATTAATCAACACACAATGGATTTGAGTCACACAGTGACGTCTTCGTTGTGTTGCTCTCTGGTTTATGTATTCCTGTTACATGCTTAACTTTTTTATTCAGGAATAAGAAATGCCAAAGCATAGTGTAGTTTTACCCAGCAAAGCTGCAAATATGCTCCTTATGAGGATTTCTCACAAAATCCAGCTATGGTACCTAAAAATTCTGCGCAATTGTAGTTCAGAAATGTTTTTAAGGGTCCACTCTTTGAATATTGGCTGTTTTGATGATTAATGGTGTATTTCCACAAATAGAGAGGTAGATGACCTCAGGCACAATAAAAGTAGGTGACCTGCAAATGTAATGCAGATTCAAACTCATAACAGGAGGAATGAGCCATGTACTCACAAAACTCAGACCTGTTTTTATGCTTTATGTAACTTGCATACCTCTATTCCCCCATGTTGTATTGCATTGTAACTGCATGTTGCTGTTTGGAAGTCTGAAGTTTACTACTGTACTGGTATCGCATGCATACACAAGACTGTAATGTCTTCAAGTGTACATGCACATTTCCATTTTGCATACTTCTGGCATTCTTTCTGGGATCAGATCCTTCCTCTTTTACTGTCGGTCAGTGAAATTTCTAAAATTATGTGGCTGGGATGTGGAGCGTGGCATGTTTGTAAATGTACAGTATATGTGTCGTGTGATGTGAGGTAATTTTTTGCTGTGGAGAATTTGTGCAGTTTTATTTTATACATTCTTATTTTTTTTATATATGTACTTTAGTGCAGCCATTCTACATTAGCTCTGTAAAGAGTTACTATCAATCCTATCTCATGTTTTCTTATGCTCACCGTGCATATAGTTTAATTCCAAAATGAAGTTTCTAGGAAATGTTTGAAGTAATAGACTTCCAGTGGTGTAAGCATGGAGTAAATGCACTGGACTGGCTTATTACACTGTACAATGGATTAGTTCCTGTCAGGTGAGCAAATAGTACTCCAGCATATGTCTGACATTTTCTCTTTCTTCGTTTGTGCTTGATGTCGCCTCAAGGTGACTGTGTTGTGGGACGGTTTTGTAGTGCACTTCAGATCACTATATCCAGCCTTCTTCTAGCTCTGTTTAGTCTGCCACACTTGTATAAAGGATATAAGTCATGTGACCACACACACTACACATGTTCTCTAGTCTCATTGGCTTTTTTCATCATATGGAAATGTTTGTATTCACCCATGAGACAGCTGTTGCAGCTGTATTTATCCAGGCAAAATGATGTGGCTTAATTTATAGGTAAACATTAAATACTCCTAGAGAATTCACTTCTTCACCTAACATTAAGCTGTTGGAAGCACAGACTTTCTGAAACTTGTAGAGCCCTGTCCAGACTTTCCGCTAACACTTGTCCAGCAATTCTGGCCAAATCCGATCAGGTGTCGACCACTCTAATGCAAGGTCTGAACAACCCCAGGCCCTGGGATGCATTTGTTCCCATTCTCTCATAGTTTGAGAGTGCAGCCATCCTTGGGCACCACATGGAACAGCCAACTCTGCTGGCATGACATGCCTGGGGTGCAATAAATGTTTAAGCATTCTAAAGATCTCTGAAATGCCCCAAAAGTCCACAGAGAGATATTTGAAAGGTTTTGCATGTGTGTACTGTAAACATGCTTGAAGATTCTGTCATTTCTACAAAAAAGCCAAAAAAACACATAGACTGGCCAGCATCATTATGTCAGTATTTAATGTTTGCTGATTCATTCATGGCATCAACTGCAATAAATAGAAGGGGCAGAAAAATTTCCACCTTTACCAAAAAAAACTGCTGGTATCTTTTAAACAGCCTCAGAGAATTGTGTTAAATTGACAAAGAAATATTACACAGCACATTGAGTCAACTTAAAATGAACATCTGTGCAGTGGCTGTGTTATACAGCAGGGCTATGTAACAAATTTTGATATTAAACCTGAGCTAGCCTCGATTACCTGGGTTTGAAACTTTCCAGTAAAATTGTATCCGGGTTACCAACAAATCGGGGTCAGTGTTACTGGAATTCATTTAGAAAAAATGCTCTAGTTCTCAACATTTTGTTTCAAAATCAAGTGTCATTTTAATTTAATATGTCATTAATCATATGATGCCCATTTTAAGAATGATTTTAATTAGAAGCATTCCATGTTATGCAATTTTGCGTATGGCATGAAAAAACAATGTAGTTTTTGGGTATTTGGGACATGTTTTGTACCAAATTTTCATTTTTTTCTGAGAAATTTCACTTATTGCATGTTAAAGTACCTATTAATACACAAATGTGTAACATGCATAAATATAAGTTAATTAATTATGGAGATATAGGTCTCTCAACATGAAATGGGACCTGGGTTACCCCCTTGATTTGGCCCAGCACCTGGTTTATTTTCATGTCAAGCAGAGAAAAGTTGATCAGGCAAAACACATCTGATACTTCAACCTAGATATCTCAGCATGGAGCTTAATGAATGATCTGAACAAGGCCTAAGTTTACTGTGGCAGTCTGAAACTCTTGCTGTTTAAGCTAATACTTTCTCTATATTAGAGAGAGTTTGACAGACTTGCCTGACTGTCGTAATTATCAGTGATTTTTGCAGTGCTGAACCATTACTGTAAAATGCAAATATTATGTTTGTGCAGCCAAGGGCTACCTTCTCACTCCTCATCTTGGTCTTTTCATTTTCAATTTCTCCATGGTTAATGTTTTTGTTTTGGATTTTGGTATTACTAATACCAATTTATGGAATAGAATACCATAATATGGATGAACAGGGAACTCAGACCTCCATGCTGCTTGCGGTCATCTTGGTTTCTCCTCTGAGCTCAGATTTCATAGAATGGGGAACCCCCATGGATTCTTCTGTGTTGGATTGTATCCTGATGTTTCATTGCTAAATTTGTTTTCAGCTCAATAGATTTAACTCTCCAGAAACATCAGCCATGCGCTTCTGATGAACTCTCTATTAACTCAAGATGGATATTACTTGAAATCTGATTAGGCTTTAATTATTATTCTTGAAACACTACTGTTAAAATGCTGAATTGATGAGGGTTTCATATTTCCAGGAACTACCTTTATATTTCAACATTATGATTAACTTGGTAGATGAGGAGATTGTGACTCATCACTCAGTTTAGCGATTCTATACTTGTATCATGAGCCAACTGAAAAGGTGCCAAACATTTCTAAGTATTTTACTTGATTTTATCCTAAAATAATGTTATGTCCTCTACACAGCAGTGCAGACTATACTTTTGGCTTTTCATTAGATGGCTGTTAAGAACTTTTTCCTAGTCTTTGGGTTTTTTCAGTCAATCATATCTGCTTTTTATATTACTTTTGAACTTGGTGGCATCATCATACTTCTCAGCAGGAAAATGGAAAGACTGAACACCTCAGTATTGCATAACGGTGTCTTAACTGGAGAGGAGGTGGGCTTCAATATGCAGAATACATTAAAGTTTCCAAGTGCTTCAGAAGGATTTTCCTGCAGAGTGCAGAGAATTCTCACCTTTTTCTTTTGTTACTCATGGTGCACTCTGACAGCCTCTGAGAATTACCATTGTAGGCAAAAACCTTATTTGAAACATACAAAGCAAGTAATGGGTTTACAGATGTATTTTTTGTTGCAACTATTCTGCCTATCACTTTTCCTTTCCCCTCTGTGAACTCGACCTCTCCATTGCAGCAACCCATCATGAATCCTAAATTTTTCTCATCATGGTTTTTACTCTTCTTGACTTGAACAGGATGTCCCTCATTTTTCTGTCATTTCTCTCTCTCCCTTCCTCCCTCACTCACCCCCGGATCTACTCCAGACAGCTGACAGACAGCTCTGCCGATGTGGCTCCAGTTTGGTGTATTTTTTTTCTTTATCTGTTCTCAAATTCTGATGCACGCACACACACATTTCCTGTCCCTGTGCCTCATCATGATACAGTAGAAATTATAAAGTAGTGTGTTTTAGTGTTGTTTGTAGACCCCGAGGTGCCACTGATTCCAGCAACTGGCAGTAAAAAACACACACTTTTTTCTCACTGTATTTCCTACAAAGTTTCCCACAGTAGAAGTGACTGTGTTGGCATGATATCAATCAATCAATCAATCAATCAATCAATCAAACTTTATTTATATAGCACCAATCATAATCGCCGATTATCTCTAGG
>JAQQAE010015310.1:0-12092 GCA_029823295.1 Pseudamia nigra
AACTTACATACAGTAGTTGACTGATTTAATAATTATATAACCCTAATTCCATAATTCACACACACGCACACACACACACATACACACACACACAGTAGAAGATGGCCACTTTAAAAAGCGTTGAGACATCACGGAATATTTGTCTTGCCTTCCCTCAACTGACCTGACACAGCGGTAAATTATGACTCAGACAAAGATCTATTATGGAAGAGATGTTCACTCCCGGCTAAAACGCGGTGGCCTCATGGCTTTTCTCCCATTTTTTAAAATCATGATTAACACTTTTGCATTAAGGGAAGAGACGTTTAAAAAATGAAGCACATATGTTAGAGTTAAGAATACATGTGTTATCATTTTCCTCAGTGAACATATATTAAGCTTCGTGTGCCTTTATATGCTAAATGATTCTTTTTTTACTCTTGTGTCTTTGCTCTGAGTGCTGTGCTGTTCCACTGAGACTTGATCTTTGCACACACACACACATACACACACAGTTTTGTCTCAACTATTGTAAGCTGACCTTGCAGATGTGAACCCATGTCATGTGTATCTGCTTAATGTGTCTAGATAGAATCTGCATTGCTCAAATGTTGAATAATTCATGAAATACTGTAACATGTGACATATGAGTACGCCTTTTTGTGTGTTCTAATAAAACATCTGAACGAAGGAGGACGCTTCGAAGAAAGTCTTCTTCCCTTTGCAAAGAGCCTGTTTGATTATACTCTGTGTCCGAGTCTTTTATTGGGTTCCAGGTTGGTCGAGCTTGATGATAAACCTGACAACATCCAATCCCAGCAAAGTATTTAACCTTTGGTCACATACATAGAGGAAAAAAAAAAACCAAAAAATATTGGCACAGGTTTTAAAGATTTTTATTTTTATCATCTAAGTATTTTATCAAAAACATTTCCACATATAAACTTTATTCTCAAAAAGGAACGCACAAACAGAGATGATGCTTACTACAAAGAATAAAATATGCTTCTAATTAATACAAATAAAAATAAGTACTGACGTAGACTAATACAAATCAATAGCATATTAAACTGGAATCAAAGAGTTCTTTTTTAAAGCAATATATTTCAGAGAGAATTTTAAAGCTCTCGGTACTTATCAAAAAAACAGTAAACGCTCTGTGAAGTTATGTTTATTAAAACCCTGTAACCCTGAGAAAAGAAGGTGAATTTACGTTTTGTGTCGTGTAAAAACTCAAATTTAGCCGCTTAAATAAATTCTTCATTTTTTATGTTCGTGCGACAAAACAGGACGTTCCCCGTAACTTATCGAAAACTTTATTCGCCTTTTGCATCTCGTAAATTCTGCACAATATGGCTACCTGTCCTACTAAAATGCATTGGTTTTCGGGGTGTAACATAAAGTCTATCTATGTGCAGCTATTCTGCAGGTCGACAATTTGGCGTTTCAGGTCGTTAGGTTGTGTTTTCCTTTGTGAAAAAGAAATAAAATCTGAAATGTGCTTGTACATAAATGATCTTGTTTCAGGTTTTAGGTAGTTCATAGAAAACCCTGTATTTTGTTTACCCTGTAGAAATAAAACCCTGTTTTCTCCAAAAGACACATATGCTCCTCGCTGTTAATGGATGGAGTTTGGCACGACTGCAGCCATAGGAACCATGCTTTTTACTGTCGGCTGTATAAATATGAAGCACTTCATTTAATATGTCTGCATCCCTTAACTGTAAGACATTCATCAATTCATTAAATATGAAAAATTAATTCGGTGCAAACCTCAGGCTATATGACAAGGATATGTAAAAAGACAAAGTAAAAGCTCAGATATAATAATGAAAAATAGGCTACATGAGAACTTTTGAAGATCAGGCTTATACACGGACAGCCTATAAAAGCAGTCTTGAAATATTTCAGATGCACAGACACCTCGGATCCATTTGAACATCAGTTTGGTGGAAGGTGTTGCCTCTGACGCCAAACTCGGCTCCTTCATTGTTTTTTGTTATTTGTTTTTGTTTTTTTGTTTTTTTTTTGTTTTCAGACAGATATCACTGCTTTGTCGCTGCTGTGGTTGTTGTCATTCTCCGTTGTTTTCTTGTTCTTCCTTCCTTTGGTGTTTGGCAGTTTGTTGTCCTTCTTCCAGCGCATGCGCCGGTTCTGAAACCATACCTTCACCTGCCGCTCGGACAGGCACAGCGCGTGAGCCACCTCCACCCGGCGACGGCGCGTGAGGTACCGGCTGAAGTGGAACTCCTTCTCGAGCTCCAGAACCTGCTGGCGCGTGTAGGCCGTCCTCAGCCGCTTGGGCTCCGGACCCACGTGGTTGGGGTTTACTAAAGGGGGAGAATTGACAAGGGAGGCAATTAGGTTAAATTAGTGCTACTGTATTAAATGTTCAACTATTTTGATTTTATTTCATTTTTAGGTAATAGTAATATTATTTTAGGCTTCAGAATTACTGCATTTTAATACTTTATCAAAGAAATGATTACAGCAGTTATTACGCACTGATTTTTTTGTTGATAATATTACTTTGTGGTTGACTGGGAGAAAGTCCAGTAAACGATTTGAACAGTATGTAAGTTGTTCAAATCACATCTTCGTGCACGCGCATACACATAGCCTGCACACGCACACACTCCTTTCTCAACCACATTCACACACACCGACACACACACACACACACACACACTGAGACAGAACTATAAAACTTTATAGGGGTTGTAATTCTCCCTGACTCTCACTGAGATCATAAATAACCCGACAACAAAAAAACGGTGAATACAAATAGAAGACAAGTAAAAGAAAGAAAGAAAGAAAAAAAGGAAGGAAGAAAGAAAGAGAGGGAGAGAGAGAGAGAGAGAGAGAGAGAGAGAGAGAAAAGCAACCTGGTGGATGAAAAACAACAGCACACAAGAGGATAGGAATCCCTTCAGATGGGATGTAAAACATATAACATGCAGAGTGAAGCCATGGGGAATATGAATTTGTGTCTCACCGTGAGCGACGTGCACTTTCTTCATCCACGGGTAGACAACAATGGGTGGCTTGTCTTTGGCCTGGTAGGCCGTTTTCCTCTGCACCTGAGCGGGCTTCGCGCAGGTCATCCAGGCCTGGCACTGCAGGTCACCCACGGAGAACCTGTCCTTCCCGGGTCCGCCTGTCTCTGTGTAGTCGGGGTAGCTCGGCCCGTGATGCTGCGAGTGGTCCTTTCCATCCTCTCGGTGATGCCCCTGCAAAGAGTGTTGATAGCCGGTTTGTTGTGGTGAGTATGGAGGCGGAGGGGGCTGCATGGACTGATAGCCCCCTCCATAACTACCACTGTCCTGGGGGTTGTTGTAATACCCCCCTTGGTCACTAAAATTACTGTAATCTTCCTCACAAGGCGGGAACTGCGGCTCAGCATATTTACAGCTCACCACGTAGGACTCCATGATTGATTTATAGCGAGGCTGGTAGGAGAATACTAATTTTTCTTTCTCTCCCCTCTCTCTGTCTCTTTTTCCCCCTCTGGCATCAAGCCATCCTGCGGCTGTCAAATAGACGGACGGCCATGCGGGCCACGTGACCCTGCGGCCAACCAATGGGAGGCGGCACTTGGGGTTGTTTATGTCAGACGTAATGGGATAATTTGAAGGAAAAAAATGGGACTAATGAAGATGTGCTGGCGGGGGAAATGGCAAAGATTAGACTAAAAAAATAACGTCAAGAATAGACTGAAGATTGGTGCCATACAGAACAATTTAAAAATAATTTCCTGTCCATTCATCATTCATTCATCCATCTATCCATCTATCCATCTATCCATCTATCCATCTATCTATCTATCTATCTATCTATCTATCTATCTATCTATCTATCTATCTATCTATCTATGTGTTTTGTGTCTTCATCTGCCCCTTCCCCACCCCCTCCAGCACCTATTGAAAACGCACGGGCTGTAGATTTATGACTTTTCGTTCATTGACTTTTACCCCCACAGATGGCACGACCTGAAAAATTAATCTAGCCCATATTGAGGGGACGGCGGGCCCATATTTGGCCTTGTAGCGAGTCAAAGGACACATAACAAAACGCAACCGGTCAGAAAAGGCCTCTAATAAAAAGAATGGGATAAAAGGTTCCCAGACAGTGACTAGTAGTTGGCTTTGTTATGGGCTGGGGTCAGCCCGAGGTGTCCCGTTATCACCAACAACAACTCTGCCTTTAAAGGAGGAGAAAATGCATGGTTCTGCTTAAAAAATGAAGCTGGGCGACAGAAAAATGCGACAAGGGTTTAAAAAATGGAACTAAATTATGCTAGATGTTAAATCGAATGAGGTAAAAGAGAGGAATATGTTAAATAAAGGTCCGCACACGAAGAAAGTCACATAATGGGGATGCTGGATGCTCGAATTCTCTCCTTACTTATTTTTGTATTCGCCCAAATTAAGGCGTTTCTGCACAAAGTCCTAAATGACAAATGGTTCAGGTCTATAAAATAATCTCTGCGGACAAAGAAGAGGCTATAAATCCGTGTTGTATCCTTCTGGATTTCATGAGGATTTCTTCTCTGGCAGCTGTTGCTCTCTGAAAGATGCTGAAGCCAGCAACACTTAATAATAACCCCAGTGATGTGCAATTACTTAACTCAGAATCAGCCTCTAATAAAGAGAAGAAAGGAAGGAAAATGCTTTTACTTGGCTACAGTTCACATGAGGGTTTAATAGGTCTGAAGATTTTGGCACAGATGATACAAAAGATTTGAATTTATGGACTTAATATGTCAGATCTAAAGAGTCATTTAAGAAGAAGCTGAAAATGATTGAGGATTTGAAAGGTAAAGTGGCTGAATCTGACATTTTGTCAGTCATTATGAGCTTAATATCCACTACAGGGTGTCATTTTATAAGCATTTTGAAGATGAGAGTTCATATTTAAAGCATCTTTGGTTGCTACCAGCAATTTGTGTTTCAGATTTTTGATAAAAGTAGAATGGGTATTTAGGAGAGCTGGCTGCAAAACGGCCAGTAAAAAAATCTGTAAAATCTTTCAGTTTTCAAGGCTGTAGGTTTCATTTGAAACTCTACTCTACACATCCTGCTAGAAATGTTCAGTATTGAGCAATTGAGCAAAGTGTGTTCTGATGGATTACATGACATTAATTGGAACAAAAATGAACAAAGAAGTCAAGAATAAGAATAATGTAACAAAGAATGCCAGAAAATACAAAGAAATTTCCCCAGTGTGGCATAAATAGAGTCTTATCTTATCTTATCTTATCTTATCTTATCTTATCTTATCTTATAAATGCCTGTCTCTTCTAGGATGCTTCAGTGTACAACCCAACTATGTGGTTTTATGAAACTGAATGAATAAGGAAATAAACATGATAAGAAAGACAGTAAACAAACGAGAGTAAAATAAGCAACACAATGAGCCAAAATCGGACCAAAATGTACTATAAATTAAAATATTTAGTTTTGAATTTAAATGGATCCACTTGAGCCATAAAATTATCCAAAATGAGCTAAAATGAAAAAATATCAGCAAACAAATAAAGAATTTGAACAAAATAAATTGTTGTCTTTTTTGGGGTGCTTCACAGTGTATAACCCAGCGGTCTACCCAGTGTATGCTATGCGGTTTGTGAAACTGAATGAATAAGAAAATAAACCAAGTAAGCAAGAGAGTAAACAAAAGAGAGCAAAATATGCAACTAAATGCACCACAATGAAACCAAAAATTCAATATGAACTAAAACATCTTCAATTTTTAATGTAAATAAATCCACACAAGCAACAAAATGAGCAAAATCTGAACAAAAGTGAACAAACCAAACAAGAACTTCGACAAAATTGAACTCATTTAGCAGCAAAATGAATTCAGCCAAACACAAATGGAGCATTATCCTCCAAATTAACAAAACAATCAGCAAAGAAAGGAACAAAATGGGAAAAATAATCAAGAAAATGAACAAAAAAAAACAACAAAATTAAAGAAAACTTTCAAAAGTGAACAAAGTAACCCAAAAATAAACAAAAATCTCATTTAACAAAGAATGTTTTTTTACAGACCCAAAAGTTATCATATAGATTTAATTTGTTTTACTGAGGTAAATGTAATCTCCCATCCCCCCTGAAACCTACACGTGTGCACTTTCTAAATGTCATGTAATTTTCAGGTTTATATTTTTATAGGCTGCACAAACATTGTCCTTTTTCATTCCTCAGTGAATCAGCCAGAGTAAGCTTCACAGACAGTACAGTGTTATTATGGTTATTTGATGACATTCTGAATGTGAACCTCTTGATCACTGTGGCTGATTTATACAGTTACTCCAACTCCTATACAGTAGGAATGTTAAATACAACATGGCATGTGGCATTTGGCCTGTGACGAAGCAACAACACAGTAAACACAAAGCAGTACTTCATTCCTTCCCATTGATTTTGATGGATGGTTAGTCATCACCCATAGACTCCCCTAGAACCCAATCTGTGACTGAGGCAGCTCCACACACATTCGGTTCTACAGGGTATATATAGGCGAAGGTTCACTTCACGGATGACTGCTGATGACTTCTTCTTGGTGGTGACAGAGATTTACACCCATATGTCCTCACACACACAGTTCTTTTATGTAGGACACATAGTATTTACACTCAACCTAAAAATAATTACAGCACTTAAAAGCACCATTCAGTCTGTGCCTTCATTTTTCTGATGTGCATGTTTCTGTTGTTTAAGGGATGATGAATCAGTGTCAATATGTAATTTATCGAAGCTATTAATGTTGCTGAAGCATGTAGCTTTTTGACATCAATACCTCATTAAAGCCTCCAGCATTAATTTTTATTTAGAAGTGTAATTATTGTAAGCATGGGATCATCATCTCAGAGAGCAGTAACTTCAGCAGTGCAGTGCAGACAACACTGGATATATGGGGAGGAAATCTGCATGAAGCCTGCAGCACAGTGGGGGAGGGATTTACTGCTGCTCTTCAAGTGGAACAAGAGCCAAAAGTTTGACATAATGGCACAAGATGTAACAAGTGGACTGTTAATCTGCTTTTAAGTCAACTTTCTTTACCTGTAGAGTGTAAATGGAGCTTTTTAGTTCCAGTGATGGTGTCATTCAGTGACTGCTGCCTTTCCCAAAGCTGCAGTCAGAATTCAGAATCAAATGTACATCCTTCCTTATTGGCTCGGTCCATTTGTTCATTATTATGTGCATTTTTGTTTATTTTGCGCTCATTTGATTGATCGTTTTGTTTATGTCGAGGATGATTTTGTTCATTTTGTTGAACTTGGTCATTTTTACATGTTATTGGTTATTTCTGTATTCATTTTGATACAATTTGTGTTGTATTTTGCTGAGAATTGCATCCACTGTTTGTGTTGGTTGATTATTTCGCTCACCTTGTCATATTAACAACATTAAATCAAAATTAACACAATAAATTCAGCCTCCATTGCTCATCTATTTTCACTTTCAGACATAAAGAGACATGTAAATGTTGTGATATGTAGATTCATTTTTCGTATATAACAAATTTAGTTATGTTTGCTCATACTGGATTTTTCCCAAGTTTGTGTCCCAGTTGATGCCACATTTCTCTTTAAGGTCTTAAGATGGCAACACTGATTTAGTCCATTAGTGCTTAAGCTATGCTCAAAGAGGCTAAAATGATTTTTAAATTTAAATTTTCTCACATTATTGTTGGAGGTCATTTATATCTATATATTTATCTACATCTACAGTGTAGTACATTACATACAATTACTAATATTGCACTGACTATGTGAAAATAAAACAACTGAATTACAAAAACGGCGCTTTCACAATATTTTCAGTCATTTTATGAATAGACTATTTTGCTGAACAGTATGATTGTTTGATAGAGTGCATTTCATTTCCAGATCTCTTTCACATTTGTGCTGCCAAAGCGATGGGGATTTGCCAAAGGACAGCTGGTCACCTGCCAGAGCTGCTGGTTAACAAGCTATACCAGCTGCA
The DNA here is from genome assembly GCA_029823295.1 of Pseudamia nigra. Taxonomy (NCBI): domain Eukaryota; kingdom Metazoa; phylum Chordata; class Actinopteri; order Kurtiformes; family Apogonidae; genus Pseudamia; species Pseudamia nigra. The sequence continues at coordinate 7,974 of JAQQAE010015310.1, forward strand.
GGAAAAACGTGAGCAGCATTGGGATGCTGGACAGTAACACCACAATCTGGACTGGACTAAAAACTGCCTGAATTTAGCCATGACAACATTCTCATTCAGACCCACCATTGTTGTCTATGATGGATCAAAGCCTATTCAAATTAAAATCTTTAATTTCCATCACGTACCAAATTGGACTATTAATATATAGCCTTCATAATTCAGCCTCAACTATGACACCAGAAGCTCCAAACAGGTCCGACTCTAAATTATATAAGCAAGCAATTGGCAGTAAATTAATGTAGGTTTAACCAATGAATGAAAACATTGTTATTGGATCATTTTGTTGTATAACCGTTGAAATAACATCCAGTATATATTGAGATACAAATCCTATGCTCTACTGGAGATTTTTTTTCTGTGGCCTTTAAATTAATATCATGTTTTAAAGTAGGAAATACATAATTTAGAAGATTGCAGACATTTGATTGGGGGGTGTTTGCTGTATATATTCTATAAGGTACCAGAGACATTCCTGTTCCTGTTGCACATTCTTGCCCTGGGCAATGTTCTGAGCTGGAGCATTTTGGAGTAATTTTAGCTGTGTATGTCTGCAAAATTCCCATGGCCATTTAAATGAGAGGAGGAGGAGGGTGGAAACTTTCAAATAAACAACTTGTTGCCAGAGCGTTTAAAACAAAAAACGCATGAGAGGATCAGGTAAGATGTTTTAAAGCAGAAGTAAACACCAATCACTAACTTTCACGTTGATTTGAGTAATGAAAGTGCACCTTTCCAGGAGAATCTATTCAGTCAGAACGATTAATCCACGCCTTTGGTAACACGGACTTTGACCCAAAACTTTCATTTTTCACAATTATTCCGGCCTAAATTCTCCTGTTAAATAGGGGGTTTGAAATCTAGAGTCATTAACTCGCACCTACTGAATGGTCTGAACTTTGGTGGACTCCTTTTTGAAGCAGGAACAACAACAGCAGAGAGATGTTTCGGTTTTTGAAAGCGCATTCTTCTGTCAGAATGTAGCCTAGCTGCCTTCAGGTCGCCAGAGGGTCAATCAGAATCGTTGACCGCTCGTTCACCGTTCCATTAGTCCTCGCGCTGGACAGGGCCACGCAGGGGCTCGAGCTGGGGACCATGCAGAGTTCACGCGGCCTGCGGGAGTCGCGAGCCCATTGTTCCACGGGTTTCTCTCTGTCATCTTGTCTCTTTCTCTGCCTCTGTGCTCGGATTATTGTTGTGCAAAGACAAATGTCGATAGAGGCAATAAATACCTGGACGGGCTAAAGCCATCTATCCGTGGAAATCATGTTCAGTAATTCATTTTCTCTTCCCGCACGCGTAAAATAATCAACCTTCACACCGATTTCCAATAGGCCACCGGTGCAACAGCCTGGTTAATTACGTTAAATCTGCAAGTTTAAGAGGGACATTCACCTGGTTTGACATCCAATATGCAGCATTATGGATTTTGACTTTTGCTTTTTAATCATTTGTGGACATTTATGCATCTCAGATTATCCACAGCTCGGTACATCATATGATCACTCTGAGTTTGAGCGTTTTAATTCGTTTTCTTCTCTCTTTCTGGAGCAGTGATATAAAGCCATTCAGATGTGGCTTTTCTTTCTGGGGTCGTTTCACTTTTTCATCTTAGACAGGCTGACCGCCGGCTCACCCCTCCGCCCCTGGCCCTCTGCCGGGTCAAAGCCGAGCTGAGAGCAGCTTTAACCCGGTTTAGACATTAAGTGACCTCCAGCCCTGGGAACACATGCACCGTCTCGGACTGACCAGCGCCACAAGCAGCACTGTGCGCTGGAAATGAGGCACAAGGAGAGAAACGGGAGCCAGAGCCTTTAATGAAGTCAAATGCATAAGTAGCACGATTTTAACCCAAAACTGCATTCGCATCATATCTGTTTATAAATAGAATTTTCTACAGTTTTCAAAAGCCTGAAAAGTATCGTACTGTTATTGTTTTAAAAAAAACGTAATACAGACAAAAACTGACACAAACAGCAGAAGCCTAATATTTTTCACTTCAAGATAATAATAATAACAGGCTATGGGCAGCTTATACACGGTGTATGTTATCTGTTAAGCATCATTAATGTCCTTTTATATTTGAAAATAGTTTGAAGATTAATGTCACTGCTATGGTGTGTTTTCCCCGCCATGCTGTTATCTAAAGCACCCAGCTGTGGCTATTATCAAAATGTTCTCCCTATCATAAATTTCTGAGGTTTTCTTCCCGGTTCTTTTTTACAGCCTGCAGAGGAGTATAGTCTGGTGTCAAGACAGAAAGCCGTAACATTTAAAATCACACACAGCGCCATAACTCTTGATAACTCAGAGTGTGTTTACATGTCCACACAAACATGCAGCAGTACAGTCCGAGCCGGGTGGGACATCGTTTGAAGTGTGGCACAAGACGCAGGCTGGATCCGCCATTTGGACAAATACAAACACATCTGGGTCCAACCAGACGAGTTTGGAAGGTTGGAATAGTCTGACATTTGGCTTTTGCGAACATAACGTGTTTTCTAGAAGCACACAGTATATCTTTAAACAAGCACTGTAGTGATTTCAAATTATTATGATTGTTATTATTATTTAAATAAGTCAACATTATTAACATTGAGTCACGCACATTTCATTATGACACAGATTTACAGGGGCATACAAACACAAAATTCACGACAAATACATTTTATCCCTCGAGCCGCTGTGCTTTTTTTAAAAACAGACAAACCAATAGTTCAATCTTAAGCAAAAAAGGGGGGAAAAAGACAAATGTCTGAACCATCAACTACAATCTAATGTATCTGAGAGTTTAAAAATAGTATTCAATTGTTAAAATGTAAGGATGTAGTTTTAACTTATTAAACCATATTAAACGGATCTGTGTAATGTACATAAAAGCTATAACAATTTTTTGACTTTCTCAAAAGACAGACAAAAAGAAAGCAATCGATCAGCTTCGATAACAGAAGAAAAGAGGAGAAATAAGAAGGTAACTTTATGATTCTAGTTCGGGAACATCGTGTCACACCGACAAAAAAATACTTCATGACAGAAACGAGATCATGAGTTTTTCTTCCTCAGTATCACAGTTAATTGAATTAAATCTGTGACTACAGGTGGATCTATCTGTAGACCTCTCCCCTGGCCTTAAGGTCTTTGAGGGTCCCCGGGCCCCCGCTTTCATTTGAGGAACACCCCCTCAACCTGTCCGATGTGCCCCCCTGCCCCTTACAGTCATAACTTCATATCGTTGCCAAATATGAAAACCAGACGCACTTACTTGTTACGCTGTGATCTCGCGTTCGTTGGTTTGCGTAAAATCCCGTTAACGCGGATAAAGTCGGTTCGTCACAACCTTCTCCGGTGTTTCTCTCGGCCACACAAAGCGCATTCTGTTGATTTCGAACAAATATCAGCTACCAATCCCATCTGGCCGCCTGTCGGCTATTCTCTCTGAGTTATATTTTGGGGCTTGTCAAACCACCGGCAATAAAACACACTTTATTACTGTCACGTGCTCAGCTTTTTTTTTTCTCTGCTCCCACGCGGGTTCATAAATTATTAGGCCCTGCACCAAGAGCCACTTTATTCGATAATGGCGTCAAAGAAAAAAGGCTCTTTAATCTCAGGGGGTTTTGTCTTGTTGCAAATGAGAACATCGTGCGTTTCCTAGATATTTTTTTCTCACAAAAATGCACTAATGCCCCTTTCCCTCACGGCCCTTTCATTTTTGTGTCGTTTTGAGCAATTTCTGGTTATTTTTCTGTTTGTTTTTTATTTTTTCCCCAAGCGATAATATCGGAAGGCGTTGCTTGTGACTGGAAAAAGCCTACATTTCGTGCGTAAAAATGATATTTTTCGTGCGTAAAAGCATTTTTTTTTGCTGTCACCACTTCTGATCTGCGTGTTTTTCACTGCAGTCCTTTTCTTCCAAACACACGGAGAATGCACACTGTTTGGCATTTTCCGGATGTTTCTGGAATGCTGTTTGGAGCATTTGTTTCCTGCTTTGATTTCCGTAAATGGGGAGCAATAAAACCATAAAGAGGCTCTGTGAAAACAGAGCTGGAGCCTGTGTGTGTGTGTGTGTGTGTGTGG
>JAQQAE010015311.1:0-12092 GCA_029823295.1 Pseudamia nigra
ACATGCAGTTATGTTCCAAGCCAGAGAGCAAACTGAAAGGTTTATGAAGAGATCAGGCACACATAAAATGTGACATGTATGAAAATGTGACATGTCTGTCACAGTTTCATACACATGCTAAAATTAATGATTAGAATAGATTATTTTTAAAAATTTTCAATAGTTAGTCTTAATGAAAATGTGACACTTTACAAGTCACATTTTCATGAAGACTAGCTATTGAAAATTTTGCACTGCAATTCAAACTTAAGGTAATATAAGTTCTAAAAAAATTAAAAAACACCATCAAACGACACCCATTTTTCAAATTAGCGGCTGGTGCATAGCGACGCATTCAGCATCGTCCTTACTCCGCATTAAGTCAGCACAGGCTACTTTGGTGTTTCATCAGGCTATTCAGAAGAACGGAGACAACTCTGCATATCATATCACGCTATAATCATATCATATCGTATTGTATCATGCCATTTATCGTATCATGTATCATATCATATTGCAACTTACTGTACCATGTCGTATCACATATCACATATCATATCATGTCATATTATCATCATATTGCACCCTACTGTATTACATAATATCATATCATATCATATCATACATTACTGTACCATATTGTATCATATCACATGTCATGCCACGTCATATCATGTTTTGTGTTGTATTCTACATTAAATCAGTGATTTAACCCCTGAAAATAATAATTTTTATTTCTATGCTGTTATTATCTGCTGATAAGACAGGTGGTGTCATGATAATAGCTTGAACGTGTCTGAATTGATTTACTTGAAATTTGCTACAGTTGTTGACCACTATCAAATTTCCATCCAGTCAACTTTGACAGGTGGCGATTATGTTTTTAGAAATGGTGGCTCTCCTGCTTTTTCTCATCATGCTGTTGTGGGCGACTGAAAAATCTCCTTATTTTCAGTGTGTTTACAAATTGTCAAACATGAGATAGACAAATAAAGAAGTGACATAATGTGTAAGCAAATCAGACAAAGACAAACCTGCATATGCTTCCAGCATTCACACTCTGAGGTTATAGGCACAAAATACTGTATAATAGGGTATGACTTATTTTTGTTACCTGTACTAAAAAGCCATGTTGCAGACTTGGAGTGTCCTTACAGTGCCTGATGGCCTGCGAGGTGAAAAGTAGCTCCATAAGCTGTTTGGCACTGAGCTGACTTTGGGATTTCACAGCTGAAACCACAACTCTCTGTAGAAAAAGAGACACAAAGACTATTCATAAATACTACCAAATAATCCGGATTATAGAACAGCAGCAGGTACTTTATATATTTCAGTGAATCTCTCTAAAAGATATTTGTGTTTCATTTGTCTGAAGAGGCATTCTCACCTTCCCACTGGGTGTGTAGGTGAAGAGTTCTCCTGAGGGGTTCTTAATGGCATAAAAGTTTGTATTATTTGTGAAACGGTTCATATTCATCGCTGGCAAAATGATCCTACGCTTTCCATTAGACTCTTTGAGCTCATCAGACCTGCTGAATGAAGAATAATTTTAGAGAAACAGCCAGATAAACATCTGTAGTATCATAACTATTTGCACTGTGTCATACTTTGATAATGGGAGCCAGATGCTAAATCTTGCACGGAACTTCTTGATGGTTCCTCCAGGTCTGAACCAGCCGTGTCTGCTCTTCTGTCGGATTGTGATGCTCTCATTGGTCACGTGTTTCCACTCCCGACTTATGAACAGTGTGAGAATGCTAAGAGACAAGAGTGAAGGCTTGACGTCAAGCAGGTAGATTTTATTTTTATGTCCCTCTTATGCAAGCTCTGGCATAATCGCTTATTCATTTCTCCATGCTTAGTCATATTAGACTATTTGAACAGCCTGCCAGCTCTAAAGCATAACGTGATATGTTTAAACTCTATGTGGTTATTTCTGTCCCCGTCTCTTTATAGGCATTGATTTCAGCATTAGTAACAGGGACACCCCCCTCCCACATAAAACAGCTTTAAGTTTAGATGATAAGTACATGTAACTTTTTTGACGCTAAACCCTCTGTTACATAAATATTGGCACTTACAGTATGTTCATTGCTGGGGTCATTTTTGTTTTTATCTTGTATGTTTTCATTTACGCTTTTTATTTCCTTCTCTCCCTTTTTTGTCTTTTGGTTATTTTGTTCATTTTTATGTATTGTTGGGAACTACACCAGAACTTAAATAGTCATTCTTACACATATTAATGTGTAAAATCCATAGAAATGTTGCAACAATGTATTGATTTTTGTAACCATTAAAAAAGTGATATTTTGTCATTTTATTATGAATTAGTGGTCACACTTGGTTGCTTATTTTGCTTATTTTTCCAATTTAAGTTGCATATTTTATTATTAGTTGTCATTTTCCAGATTATTATGCTACCATTTGTATACGTGGTTACATATTTTACTAATGTTACTTTTTATGCATATGGTTGCTTATTTTGCTCATTTTGTTTGTTTTGTTCCTTTTCTGATTATTGTGCTACTAATTAGGCATGTTCTTGCTTATTTCATTTAAATTCTTGGTTTTGTTCATTTTCCTGATTTTTCTTGCTCATTTTTGTGCATGTCTTTGCATATTTTGCTTGTTTTCTAGTTTCTTATGTTCATTTTGTTGTTATATCCATATGTTCTTCCTTATGTTGCTCATATTTTTTGTTAATTTCTGTGCATGCTGGTGCACGTTTTGTTCATTTTCTTTTTGTTTTGCTGGATTCTTTGAATTACTGCACTCATTTTTGCGCTTAATTGTTGCATATTTTTCTCATTTTCTACTTTGTTTTGTTAATCTTTTATTATTATGTTCTTTTCTGGTTCCCTCTCAGTGTCTGATGGTCAATTCTGAACATTTCTAGCAGGAGATACCAAACTCAAAAATGCCCCAATGTTCAAACAAAACCTATGCCTTTGTCTCTTTGGATCACAATGAGACCACCCGTTTAAATAAAGAGCCGTTGCCATTCAAACAATAGATGCGCTCTAAAAAGAACCTAAATCCTTATTTTCTGTCCTAATTTGATTGAAATAATGTGCATGGAGCCCAATCATACACGTTTACATAAAAGTGCAGTAAACATGTACACATACTTCTGCAGCTGTTTTCTGAGGCTGAAATGGTCCTTACTTGACGGTTGAAAAACATCAACTGAGGGCACTGTGAAAATAAAGCTCTATTAGACAGGCGTCATACTGATATGCAATGTGGGTGTTGTTGATACTCACCGGGGCCATCCAGGTACCGAGACCGAGAAAAATGCAGGCGGATGACGATGGGCTCTGATGGATTGATCTTCCACGCTTTCGCCACTTGCCCCTGTGGGCGATAACCACACCTGGAGACTACAAACCTGACAACATGCTGCATTAGAGAGATTTATTGAAAAAACTACTTACATCCAAAAAGCTGGCTTTAATGTTTAGGTCAACATCTACATCTTCGATTGACTCGTACTCTCTGAAAAGAGGAAAAAAAAACATGTCATTATGGTTGTTAGGGTTTATAGTTGAATATCTGTGTATTTAGTAGGGTGCTTTGATACTTTAAATACCAGAGCTCATCCAATTAGGGGAATAATCTGGTTTGATGATATCATACCACCCAAATGTGCACATACTTTTCTTTGTATTTTCAGTGTTATTTTTATATTTGTACTGATGCTTTGACTATGAATCAGGAACCTGCAAACAAAGATATGATTAAATAGCCTTATGTTATGATTTGAGTCATTCTTTAATGGAAACAAAAAATACTTTATGGACAAATATCGACATAGAAATCCTTATCATATCTGAGCTGTTCCAAATATTTAGTCATAAACACTAAATGAGTGGATAATATAATGAAGAAAATGAACAAAAATAAAAATAAATAAATAAAATGAACAAATATAACAGCATAATATAAATATAATGAACAAAAATGGACAAAATAATACATGAACAAATACAATGGTATAATGTAAATTAAATGAACAACGTACTGTTGTATAAATAAAATGAACAATATAATAATATATTTAGCAATATAATCAACAGAATAAGCAAAATAACAACACAATAAAATAAACAACAATTTTTAGGAATGCCTATGATAATTAAGAAAATAAAAAATATTCAACAAAGTGAAAATATACTTGAGAAATTTTACAAAACTAACAAAAATGAATGAAGGAATTAAGAAACAAAACAAGTAGAAAAGAGAGTAAGTGCAATGCTCTGTTAGTTATGTCTGTTTTCCTATTTTTGTTCCTTTTTTGATTATTTTGTTAATTTTTATGCATGTTCTTCCTCATATTTTCATTTTCTTGTCTGTTTTGTTCATTTTCTGTTTTTACTCCTTTTCTCGATTATTTTCCTCATTTCCAGGTATGTTGTTGCTCATTTTGTTCTTTTTTTTTTTTTTTTGCTTTGTTCCTTTTTTGGATTATTTTACTTATTTTATTTATTTTTTGTACCTTTTCTTGATTGATTCATTCATCTTTTGTTGATTTTCCATCCGTTTTGTTGATTATCTAGTTAATTTTTGTTCATCTTTGTTCATCGACTTTGTCCCTGGGATTAAAATGTGCGGCTCAGATAGGATAAGGATTTGGAAAGACATGCAGAGGTTTGTGCAGCTGTAACAGTCAGGTTTCCTACTACCTTTTATCAAGTAATACACTGCACCTTAGTACAATGACAACCATTTTCAGCTACTTCTGATAGTTTCAGTTTTAAAGTCATGAATGAGTTAAAGGGCCAGCTGCTCACCTGACAGCGACTGCAGAGTCTGAGTACAGAGTCCTGGCGGCCTGGACGTCGGCGTCCAGCTGAGGGTGACGATGCAGGTCACTGGTGCACATCTCCTGCCAAGACAAACAATAACACAGTCACCTTATGGTCCAAACAGCTCAGCACCACAGGAGGCCGACGGATTAAAGCACTTTTAAATGTAGAAGAGTGAGCCAGGGGCAGAAGGCCCACGCTAAGGCTATAGTTCATAAGATGAACGAGAACTGAGAGAGAACACATTTCAATTCCAACATCCAGTTTCAAAGCTAAATTTAAAACAGTGATGTCCTTACTATGGGAACAAAAGCCAATCATTTGTTTAATTACTGTTTTAAGATATATACGCCTGTCTTTCTCAAACAGGCCTTTGCATAGGATCATCAATTTGTTGATAAGACAGATTTATGTTCATTTTTGTTACGTTTTGTGTTTGTATTGCTTAGTTTCATCAATCTTAGTTCGCTTCGTGGCTAATTTTGTTGTTCTTTTTAGCTTATTTTCTTAATTTTTATATCAATATCTTGCCATTTTTCTTTATTTTTTTTTATTTGTTAAATTTGTTGATTTAGAGCACAGGTGTCTAACCATGTGACATGGAGGGTTGAAACCCTGCAGGTTTTCTTTTCAGCCAGTCACTAAAGCAGGTGATTTGACTCATCAGCACTGCTTCAGTTTGAGGAGTAGAGCTAATCAGTAAAATCTGCGGGTTGGAGACTGATCCGACCTGCAGGGTCTCGGCCCTCCGTGGCACCCCTAATTTAGAGCATTAACTCAGGGTCACTCTGTATTCTTAAACATCTTACTATCTTTTACACTCAAACACACAGGAATACATTTAGAATAATGAATGAATAAATAAAGCACACAAACTACTACAAATAAAAAAATTCAGACAGAGGTTCAAATGTGCCCTAACAGAGGACATTAAAGGGTTACAGCGGTTTAATTTCAGTGACTTTGTTTAAACATGGTCACACTAAAGTCTTAAACATATTATTAACCATTAATTGCTATCTTATAGTCATATGTATTTGTAGTGTATTGCCCCTTTTTAGGGTGGAGAGTTCACTTTAGGACAGAGAACACATCCTGAGTTACTGACTTCATTTGGAATTATTTGGACAATACCAATACTTTTAGGAAATGAAAGAAATGAATTAATGGCTATGTGTTTTCTGATTTAACGTACTGCTTTAATTACATGTAAATGAGCCTACATCACAATAGTGATACTGAATATTTACATGGATTTGGTGCAGGGTCTCTTCAGGGTCACTTTCATCCTCATCAGTTTGTCTTTGCATCCACTGCTGCTGCTCAGTCTTCTGTGGGTTTCAATCAAACAATTCTTTTCTACCTCATTTCTTCCTTCTGTTTGTCCAAGAAACAAACTGTACTGTTGAGACATACTGTTATTTGAACATTTTATTTGTGTGCACAAAGCTGTTTTAACACCAGATATATACAATGGTCTTAATACTATGCCGGTTACAAAAAGAGAGAGCTCATTTATTATTTTTAATCCCGTAAAATCATGTTCTCCTCTGACATATTTTCATTTTTCACTTTCAAACTGAGTGTCAAAATAAGACATTTTTTGCGCTCACTGACTTACCATGTATTATGTGTTGTCTGGCAGATTTCAGCACTAGAAAACAGCCTGTTTACGCCGCTGTGACTGCATAGCTACATAGAATGCTGGAAATAAAAACACTTGATTCATTACAGTGCGGATGTTACAAGGATACAGCATAAAACCAGTCGCTCAAGTAGAAGTAGTCATGAAAAAGTACTTGAGTAAGATTCAAAAAGTATCTCACAACAATCTGCTCCAGCTGTAACTTCGCAATGTGGAACCTACTTTTGATCTTGCGCGATCATTTTGTCCATTTTTGCCTGTTTTTTTGTGTTCTATGGGTTATGTTGTCTATTTATCTTAATTTATTTGATTAATTTGAGTTTTAAAAAATGCTCTATTGCTTATTTTACACATTTTTGTTCCTTTTTGCCTACTTCATTATATTTGAGGATTTTTGCTAATTTTGTTTCAATTTGCTGGTTAATTTGGTCATTTAACTAACTTCACAATTTTGTTTGTTTATTGCTTATTTTCAATTACATTGGTTTATTGTTTATTTATGTTAATTTTCTTGATTATTTAAATGTTTTTCACCTTGTGTTGCTTATTTTGCTCATTTTTACTTATTTACTTGATTATTTTGACTATTTTTGCTACTTTTTTCATTTTCCTGGTTAATGTGGCCATTTGTCAACTTACTGGATCATTCTGCACATTTTTGCTCATTTGCTTTTTTGTTATATTGCTTATGTCTATTTATGTTGATTTTACTTTATTTTTTTTGACAATCATTTTTTATTTTGTTGCTTATTTGACTCATTTTTGTTCATTTTTGCTTATTTGTTCATTTCCAGTACTTTAAGTTGACACAGTAGCATAAAATGACAGCTGTTCTGTGACAAACACAGTCTGTGTAGAAACAAAGTCAGTGTAAAAATGTTTCATGGAAGAGTGATTTGTCCTCATGATAAATGTAGTGAGTGTAAAATGTATTTTGCACAGTACATACTACTCAACTACGTACATGTATTGGAGTAAATATCTTTGAGTACTACCTATTTCTGCATACAACATAAACTCACGTAATTCATCATTCATTGAACAAATAGTAGAAGAAATAATGTAGAATGCAGACATTGCACCAATATATTAGAAAACCACAAGCGTTATAAAGTGCAAAATGCTAAGCATAACTAAGATTAAAATGTAAAAACTCTCAGCAACTTACAAAGGGAGCTAATGTGATACATTTCACTCAAATTCTGAATCATAAATCCGTACCATTATTGTTTAAAAAGCAAAGACGAGACACTAACATGTACCACAAAAATGATTTTCTGTTGAAATTTAGCACCGCTCATTGTTATTATATTATATTCTCCAAATGCTGTGAGTCAAAAATGACAGATTATGTCTTTGTTAAAGTTGTAAAACCACATATTTGAGGTTTTTAAGCAGACTTTCACATTCATAACAAATGCTGGTGCAGCAACTATTTCCAAACTTGTACCCGGTAATAATCAGAGGTGTGTAGAGTACATGGAAACAGTACTCAAGTAAAAGCAGTGTTACTTTATACTTATAATGACTTAAGTAGAGGTAGAAGTACTCATAAATATAAGTACAGTACTTAAGAGTACTTCAAGAGTATCTCATAACTCTATGACGTGGAATTCATTTCAAAACAAAATAATCTATTGTGTCCATTATTTTGATAATTAATTAACTTATTTGATTATTTAGTTGTTTGTTTTCACCATTGTTGTTGCTCAGTTTCTTCCCTTTTACTCATTTTCTTACGCATTTATTTTTTTGTTCAATTTTTGTTGCTTATTTTGTTTATTTTTGTTCACTTGCTTGGTTATTGTGATTATTTTTGATCATTCTATTGCTTATTTTGGGGATTTTTTTTTTTTTTTTGCTCAATGTCCTTATTACATTGTCAGTTTTTGTTAATGTAATTGATTATTTTATTTATTTCTGCTTGTTTTGTTGAGCTTTTTTTCAATTTCTTTAATATATTGTTAATGTTTGTAAATTTGATTGATTATTTTCTTAATTTTTTGTTATTTTGTTCAATTTCTTTATTTTTTTGCTCAGTATCTTTAATCTATTGTTAATTTACGTGATAATTTTGTTTATTTTCTTAAATGTAATTGTTTTTCTTTTACATTTCATCCTATTTTACTGCTGTTCATTGAGGTGGAGCAAAATGTAGCTGAGTAAATGTACATTTTTTTCATCACAGATGTAACTAAGAGTGAAAAGTATTCTGCAAAACATGAAAAAAGCTACATGTAAAACAATAAATGTGCTAAAGCACTACCCACCTTTGTTAATAACACAGTCATATCAGTGATCAATGCCACATAAGTTTGAATTCTTACCTTTCTCCATTGAAGAAAACACTTGAGCTTCCACATATACTACTGAGGCGAATGGGATGAAAAATAAAGGAGAGGACAAAGTGATGCGAAACCACAGAAACAGTTGGATATTCCTCTGGTGGCTCAGCTGGCGGTCTGTGTGCTCGTCCTCTACCTTTCTGATTTGAAACAGCGGGAGTGTGACATGTTCAGCCGTCAGCACGTGATTGGCTGCGAGCACTGATGGCATGATCACCTGGTGCAAAGAGAGGAGAGATGAGGACGAGACCAGCAGACCCAGTGTCTTTACTGCACTAACTATATATCCTGTCTGTGTGATTTGAACATGCATCACAGTTCATATGACATTTAACGCAGATTCATTTATCAGACTCTTTAAAGCCAAGTTCATAAATATGTTAAATCTGGACCAATGATTGCTGAAAACACATTTGAAAGGTGGCGACACTGGTGATGTTTGGCATTTAGCGCTCGTCCTGCCGTTGTGCTGGTGCTGCAGTCTGACCTTAATCAGCTGTTACCCTTGTTAGCAGACGCCTGCTGCTCCACAGTCTGGACAGATTAGACACTTCTAGGACTGCATACATATGTGCAAGTCCTCTTCCAACAAGTGCTTTTGTCAACATAATCCACTTAGAGATGAGTGGCTGTTTGTTAAGAAGCGATGCAATATCACCATCCCCTCTCTGCAAAGTGCCATTTTCACACAGCACACTGCAATTTAAAACAAAGCAACTTGTTTGTGCTCAGTCGGAGTCAGCAGCACATAATGAGACTGGTAAAGATAAGAGTCTGCAGTGGGTATATTGTACTTGTTTGAATTAGATACGTTTTGTGTCATTACATCCACCCCTTGTCTTTGTATTTGGCGTCTTTCATTTCTATTAGATTTTTTGCTTTTGGTCAACAACATTATGATGCAAGCAAATCACACAGATTGATATGTGAGGAGGTTTCTGCAGCAAAAATATCTATTTGGCATCTCAGATCTCAGGGAGAGAGCAGGGTGTTTGGCCCCTCACATGCATGACCCAGCCTTCAACAGCCCTACATCAAAACTTCTCTTCTGTCCTCATCGATGTGTAAATCACATCAAATACATCCACTGTGTTGCAGTATTCAGCAAACAGGAATCATGACCTAGATGCTGTAAATTTATGTATTTTATGTTGTTCATACATCTCATGACTGTAGGGAATGTTGCCTATAAAGTTGGAATAAAATCATTTCTTGTCCTCTTCTCACAAAATGATTGCGACACTGTGATTTATTCTGGAAAGATAAAGCGTATATCTTCTAAAACTGTTTTGATCTATCTCTTCCAAAGGTGATTACTGATGTGTATAAGTTGGAATAAAAAGAGGAATGTGTCCGAAAACAAATTATTTCAACATTACAGTGCATATGTGACAAAATGCAAAGAATTCAGATGCAATTGTGTCTGTAAGTCAAATCAAATCAAATCATTGATGACCTAGACAAACAATGTTGCACATTCAACAATCATGCTGTATGTAGCACTTACAATCTCTGCATAAATGTAATGTTTCAAAACCTTCAAAACACTCAAATTAACCTTAAATATTTTCACATTATTTCTGAGGTGTAATTGTTGTTTGATCTGAAATTGTAATAACTGTGTTTGAATGTGGACAGACGGCAGAGGTGCAGTACTTCATAAATGTATCTGACCACCTGTCCTATTTCAAAGACCATCCAGCATCATGAAGTGCATTATGCAAACTCCTTCCTTTTCACATTTAACTATTTTCAACAGGAATGAGGAATTTCAAACTGAATTCACATTTTTATAGCCAAATCTGAGTGTTGAACCACTAAAACTCATTTTTCTGTTCAGGAATTTAACAAAATAACTGTCATTTGGCATCTTCATCAGAAAATAATAATGCGCTTTAATGTGCTTTTCTGCTTTCTTGGTTTAACAGTAAATTTGAAAATTCACGGATAACAATACAATTTATAAAGCAGTAAAAATATAATTTTGATTAAACAGCTTGCACATACTGGTGAATTAACCATTTCAGAAACATAAAAAATGATTCTGGCATTCTACTGTTAATTTATGGCAGCTGTAACATAAACCTTACATTGAGTGTTGGTCTAATAAATTTGTATTTTATTAAGATGAATGAGGAAACCTACCTCAACTAAGTTGCTTTTCATGTTGATCAAGATGTCTACATGTTGAAATGACTACAGTCATTTGTTCACAAGGGGGAGCTGTTGATGACAGAGAGGAAAGAGGAGAGCTCTGGTTGGACAGTGTGTGTGTGTGTGAGTGTGTAATGAACAGCAATATGATTACTATGACAACACTAATTATGAAGTTATGTCTGGCCTCTCTGAGTGTGTGGAAAGTGTATTTGATCCATCATTTTACAGTTGGATTAACACAAACGACAAAGCTGTTAATGTAAAATGAGAATGGGCTTTAAAATGTGGTCACAAGAAATTGTACAGTCCATATGTAGTTAGAAACGCTGTATCAACACTAAATATTGTTTTTAAAATGGATAACTCAGTGTTTTCTCCCTGAACCATTAGCGCAGCCGCAGTATCTGCCTTGGAGGTGTCATGGTTGCTGCTTCAGCTACCTGATAACTGGATGTCACTTCTGCAGGAATTTTACTACAGCTTGTCGGCCTCAAGCCATCTTTCACACTTTATGACCTGTGCTTTTGTCCAAATAAGGATGGGAGGTGGATGACAGTCAGTTTGGAGTCAGGTTTTTACCACCCTATAAGTTTAGTTCCTAAATCTCAAATCATGGTTGATCATTTTAACAGCATGGTTTAATTCAGAACAAAATGTGCTGTTTATTTTACATTTAATATAACTAGACAAATATTGTCTTCAAATTTACACACATTTTAAAATACTGTATTTCAGAATATGTTTCATTTTTCAATGAGAGCCTAAAAGTCTGAAGCTTAATGTGTCTGCCTATACTTACTTAGAAAGTACTCACATATAATTAGATATAAAATAGTGTATTGCTTGACAGATTATAGAAGGGGGTGTGTATAGTGTGGTGCACATGGCACAGTGTGTTCCCTACCATGTAAATAGCATAATAATGCCCAAGCCTGTAATATATTAGGAGACGGTAAATGTCAAACATCCGGCAGATGGTGTGTCAACAGCATTGACTGTATTCTACTTTTGGTAGAAGTGACTTACATGTCAAAGTGTAACATATATGTAAGTGTGCATCTGCAGAATATATTAGTCTCCTACCGTCTAAGGCAGGGGTCGGCAACCTTTGCGAGCAAAAGAGCCATTTTAGCGCCTCTCCCACTAAATATAATTTGCCTG